>JBBMFX010000037.1:4537784-4556511 GCA_037832545.1 Rhabdalestes septentrionalis | reverse complement strand
TACACAAAATTGTATGAATTAGTCTGACAGAATTAAAATTCTCAAAAACTAATTATGTATTGTAGTGTGATATTCAGCTTATAAACATTCAACTTAGAAACAGTTTTGTCACTGTGTTTATTCCTGTTATACTTTAGTATCCAGTGCAGAATATGTGCACATTCAAACATCTTGGTCTCTTTTAGGTGTACTACTATGCAGCTATGTTAGCAGATGTGCTACTGCGGATCTCCTGGGCTATAAATATCCTCCTGGCTCAGATGAAGGATTCAGCTGCTGCTGTTACTGCTAGTGCTGTACTGGCTCCTCTGGAGGTCCTCAGGTTAGATTCACTCCTCTGAAGTGAAAAGAAAAAAACGCCAAGCCTTAAAGATCATATTGATTTTTAATAAAGGTTCTCAGGACAAATCTGTCATTGGTGTAAGTAGAATATATCTCAGGATTAACTTTTTTTCCTCCCTTTCTGTTCTCCTCGAATGCAATTATTTTAGAGAACAGGACCGTTGCATTTTAGTTTTGCTCATTTCCACAGGCGTGCTCTCTGGAACGTCTTTCGGCTTGAGAACGAGCACTTGAGAAACTGTGAGCAGTGCCGCGTCGTTCGGGATTTTGATTTTCCTGTCACTCCGGGAAACCTGCCAGAGCAGTTCCTCCAAGAGAAGCTGATGGACCAGGATGAACAACGAATCCATCAACACCATACCGGCGCTTCACACCTTAAACCAACCTGTTTACCATTTCGATATTTGAGGTGACCATCAGGATACATTTGGTTTACATATAAGAACGACCTCCACAGCAGAACGATTGCTAGTGATGCGAGTGAATATATAGATTAATGTTGACATGAAATGAAATGTTTTGTGGGTTTTCTAAATGAAAATAAACGAATGTGTCATTGACATGGAACAAAATTACAAATGTAACATTTATACATTTTCAACCCACACTTATTCATGTATTCGTGGGTGTCAGAAGGTCAGTTAATGCACTAGCATACTTTTATTTAGACATTAAGCTTATTTGACTTATTAGGTCTTTGTCCTGGCCATAATATATGATATGACCCTTCAAACTCTTCAAGCTGTGCTTCCTCTCTACATAGCTGGGGACAATTAAGATATCTGAACACTTTTTTTCACTGTCCAAAAGATTATTAAGAAATCAAAGTTAAGGAAACATCATAAAGGCAAATGTGGATGGAAAAAAAGGAAAAAAAAAATAGAATATAAAACTTCCAGCTCTAACTTGGATTTGGATCATTGGATAGGGCACAGGAAGGTGTAAGGACAGAAGGAAGAAAGATCGTACTAAAAAATCAATAGACCTGAGAAGGCGATGTCCCACAGTGAGTGAAGAAACTGAAGGATGGATATTGCAGCAAGACAATAATCCAAATTCAATTGAGCCACTTCAAGAAATGAAAGATGAAGGTTTAGGAAGTACTTTCACCATCTCTGGACTCTGCATTTTATTTGAATGAAATCTGTGACCAGATCTTAAACATGCTGTGCATGCAAGGCAACCAGTAACTACTTTTGAACTGGAAATGTTCCCCAAATCAAAATCCCCAAATTAGCTGCACTTGTTCAACCAAATTGTCTCAATAACTCCTGACTGGGCAAGTAAATAACAGAAATATGTGACTGGATGTTTAAAAAAAAGTGTAAAATGTAACTTTTTTTCCTGACCAGGATTTGCGGAGAAAAACTTAGCCACACTTAGCAAAGAGATGGAGCCGGCAGTGTGTCCATAATGAGGCACATGCATGTAAATGAACATTCATTATGTGGTAGATAATAATAATAGTAATAATAATAATTATAATACAGTTAAGAAACTTTGATCATGCTAGAGTTGTAACTAGAATGCCTTTTTTTGTTTAAATACTTAGATTAAGATTATTATGCATATAAAGAGCAAGACCAGTGTGTCCCTCAAAATAATGCTTTCCTTTATTTCACTTCTAAAACCATCAGTATTTCAATTTTCCAGACCAGCTGATATGCAAAAATCAGGCAAGCATGTACTATACAGCAGCTTGAGCCCGAGCGAATAGAGAAGAAAAAAAAAAGAGCATGGGAGGAGAAAGTGAGAGTCCAGCATTTCTCTCTCCAGAGGACTGTTGTTCTCTGTTCTGCTTCCTACTCTGTGTTCACGTCAGCAGTCCCATAGTCAGCTCTTTTTCACTGAAGCAGCTCCCTGCTCTCCTCCTGTTATAGTCCAAACCCAGCATTATAGCTTTGATATCTGAAGCATGTATGTTGTGTAAATGAACAGGTGCATTGTCCTTTGCTTGTTTTTTTTTTTTCTTCCTTACCATGCAGTGGTCCATGAACCATTTGTATGGTCAATGTAATTCTGTGGGAGAGTATTCATTAAAATGCGTTACATCCATAACAACCCAACATGTAGGATGTTAGCATGTTTGTGTGTGTGTGTGTGTGTGTAGCATATGTGTTGTGTGTAAGAGAGAGTATTACTTATGATAAATGACTGCTTTATCTCTTACAGCTCTATAGAGATTGGTTTATTTGGCTTTGAAGTTCTTTTGATATATCCAGGGAATTGCATGTCCTTTATCCCCTCCATCGTGCAGCGCTTGACATGGTATTGATATTAAGGTGGCATAATCCATGTAATTAGTGGTAGTGGTCCTGTTTGGTCAAAGAGTAGACCGGATTGGCGTGGCTTGAAGAGGGTGGACTCACTGGTCCTCTACCAGGGGTCTCTCTGCACTGTGTTCTTCTGGTTGGCTTTTGGGGCTGCAGCTTGCTCCGTCCCCGTCCCCTCTCTTGCTGGCTGGGTTGAGAGTGAGGACAGTTCCTGCTCTCTCTGAGCCCTCTGGATGCCTTGTGGCCAGGTCCTCTGGGCTGTCCCTGCCCCTCGCTCTCAGCGTGTCGGCTTTGCTGGCCTCCGCGCTGGCTCTTTCCTCCATGGCGGCTCCGGGGAAGTGACCGTTTCTCAGTGTCTCTCTGCAGTCTCCGTACAGGTGCTGCTCCAGAGTCAGATTCGACTGGGCCAGGTGTTTGAAGTCAGACTCAAAGGGGAAGGAAGGGCTTGGCTGGGCCACTCCATCCACCTGGCCAAGCACCACAGAGCCCCGGTATGCCTCAATAGCCTCTGGGAGCATGGACTTGATCTTGGGCAACCAGCGCTTACGGACCCTGCGGGCATTGGTGCACATATCTGCGGCGATCACATTCATTTCACTCTCCTTGAAGTTGGGGGCGAAGTTCTGACAGTAGACTTGAGAGGTGGAGAGAAAAAAGAAAATAGAATAGGTGTACGCACAGAATAATAGCCAGCTGAATTAAAATGTGAATCAGGTAGACAAGTGCAGAATATGCAGCACTTAACCATCATTGTAATATTACGATTATTCATCCACATGAAATGGAATGAATGTTTTAAAAGCTTATAATTGAGTTCATTTAAAACAGAGAGCTATGGCAAGACAACTGTATTAACTTTTTGTGCGGATATTAAGGTAATGGAAGGATGAGCACTGACTCACGTTTGACTGTGTTCAGTATACGGCTGTCAAGTGGTTTGCGATTAGGGTCGCAGTTGGAGGAGCGGATGCCTGTCCCACAGCTGTCTGCCAGCGTGTTCCTGCAGTCGTGATACCGCAGTTAGCCACGGGAGGGCACAAGCACTAAACATTTCCACAACAGCGGCATTCATCGCATACACCACACTGATTCTTTGAAAGTAGAATGTGCAGATGCTGCCTGAACAAGGGACAACGTTACTAAAATTTCTGATTTTCAAAGATGTTTATCTAATCAGATGTGAGCCTACTTGGTTTACACATGAGGGCTGTGGCTCTACAGACCTGTCAAAAAACGCAGCAAGCAGGCGCCGGAGCAGGACTTTGTGCTTGACCCCAGCACACAAGTGGCAATTCATCAGCTGCCCACGTGTCATAAACACACCGGATCCTTTCACAACACCAACAACAAAGCAACAGTGAGGCTCCAGCTCTCCAAATGTGTCATCACAAAGTATGCTAGCTTGCCTAGTTTCTCGATCTGCTCTTACTCTGAACAGGGTGGTACCGTGGAGGCAAGGCCTTACCTGCAATCAGCTCCAGCCTCTCCCCTGGATCTCCTTCTGTGTAGAGTGCTGGGTGGCAGCGGTAGCCGATCTGGCTGATAAGTCCAGCAGGCAAAGCTTCCCTGTCCCCTCCGAGCAGCACGCAGAAACGGCTCTCCAGGGAGGGAGGCAAGGAGGACACCTCCATCTTCTCATGCACTAGGAGGAGAGGAGACATACACAAACACAAAGTCAGGGGGTTGTTTAATCCCGAACGTTCAGACAAGTCTATTTTAGGACTTGATCCATCATGACATTTACTGCCATAGAGACTGGCTGAGACGCCATAGATCTTCCCGCCGGTGAGGTTGTCGTATGAGTCATCTTCAAAGTCCTCCTCTTCATTCTGATGGGACGTGGGGCTGTCGGTGGTGGGGAGGCTGGACGCCCCAGGGCTGGAGTGATCTCTGGAGGAGTGCTCGTATGGGTGGACCACGCTTAAGGTCCCATTCCCCACCCCGCTGGTGTAGAAAAGCGTGGTACCTCTGGAAGACCTGCTCCTGAGTCCCTTGGCGTCGTCCTCAGCTTGCTTAAGCTCCCCACTCTGAGCGCACACCGGAGTCTCCAGCTTCTCCTCCTTGATTTTGCAGACGCCTGTGGGCTGGTCGCCTAGCAACAGAGCAGAGTTGTTGTTGTTGTTGTTCGGGCTGGGGGGATCGTCCACGGCAGATGTCTGCGAGTCGCAGAACGGAGCGTTGGCCTTGAATATCAGGTCCATGCCGCGCTCCACAATGTTCTGGATCTGCAGGTACCCCGCTGTGTACATGACCATCAGCTGGTCACTGGCCGTCACCGTCATCCTGCCCGTGTAGCAGAAGGACAGGATCTGTTGGAAGCAGGACGGCGCCACCGAAGAGGGCAACTCAAACAGGGCCTGGCTGCTGTCGCTGAAGAGGTCACGGAAGTAGAGGCTGCTGGCGGCCAGCACGGCCCGGTGGGCCTTGAAGGCCTGACCGTTGACCATGATGGCCACATCGCAGTGCTGGCCCAGCAGCCGCTGCTCATTCAGGCTGTCCAGCACCGCGCTGCCAAAGTTGGGGATCTCCATGTGCAGGAGCTGAGACATCACGCTGGCTTCAGATCTCCACAGGACATAGAGAGAGGACATTCCCAGTGGACATCTGTAAGAGGAGGGTCCACAGAGAAAGAACTTCAGTGAAAAGGGCAAGGAGGAAAAAGTTGCAGCATGCAGAAGAAAACCATAGGAATTGACCCCATTTTTCCTAAAAGTAAGAACTAGCTTTGGAAATCCCAGAGGATGAAAGCGAAAAGCAGAAAAAAATAAAATAAACCTGGAGAAGAAATGCTGAACAGCAGCAGCGGCTCCCCTACCAAAAACGCCTTCCTCCTCCCCCCCTCTCCACCCAGCATTAGCACAGTCTACATGTTTGGTAACTCTGACTAAGCTTGGCAGGAGTATTCAGCAGCAGCAGAAGAAGAAGAAGCTGCAAACTGACCCAACAACCCTGCCCTCCCTCCCCTGTCCCACCACCCCACTACCTGACCTCTACAGCAGAATCCTCCGAGACGGGAGAGAGAAGGCAGACAGCTTCCTCACATGAGCCTGGCAGAACGAAGTAGAGCGAGAAAGAGAGAGAGAAAGAGAGAGAGAGATGTGTCTCAATCCGTCCTCTCCTCCCTGCACAGGACTTCCTAGCGAGAGAGGGGAAAGCGAGCGTCTGTGTGCAATCGATGCACCATCTACTGTATGTCACAGAGAGGGAGAGAGAGGCTATAGGCACAGACACAGAGACGGGGGAGAGAGGGGGAGGGAGGGAGGGAGACTGAGAGAAAGTCATTTAAGGACACATGGAGAGTGAGAGAGAGAGAGAGAGAGAGAACAAGAAAGAACAGAGTGTGAGAGTGAGAGAGGCTGATGCGGATAATTGCCCTGCAGAGTTAAATGCATGCATGTGCGATAGAGACAAAAGACAGGCAGAGGCACAGCAATGGCTCACTTTTATTAGAGCATCAAAAACGATGGGGGGGTGAGGGGGGGAGAGAGGGAGAAATGAGCGAATTCACCTCATGTCAACCTCCTCGGCGAGACCGAAACAGGCGCAGTCACTTAATCCATCAGGAGGGCACACACTCTCTCTCTCTCTGTCTCTGTTCCCCCCCTTTCTTTCTTTCCCTCTCTCTCTCTCTCTCTCTCTCTCTCTGCCATGCTCGGCAGGATTATTTACATTAAGGGCAGACAAATGGAGTGTGCCAGGAGAGAGCAACGCTGCAATGCAGTCCCTGTCACAGGCTGGCATGCTCAGTACAGAGTCTGCATACCCAATCAGATGTGCCAACACGGCATCAGACAGATAACAGCCAGACAGGAGGGGGGGGGGGAGAAGAAAAAGAAAGAAAAACACAAGCAGACTCAGCTCTCAACCTGCTCCTGCCATCACGTCTGTATTCGAAATTGCAGACAGCAGGATTTCAGGCTTTTAGCTGGGCATTTTCATGACTTTGTCATGATTCGTGAGGCATCCAGGCGAAGCACTGCAGTGTGAGGGAGGCTATATGGAGCACTAGGGTGGTAAAGCAGCATCACTCAGCACACTGGATGAGGAGGGGTGGAGGGTTGGAGGGGGTGGGTAGGGGGGGTTGTAGAGAGAAAGGCACTGGGGCTCTGCCTTTGACTCATTGCCTTTTAAGGCTAAGACGCCGAGAAGCATGAGTCAGCACTATTTAAGAAGAAACATAAAAATGTCAGTAATATTCTGCCCATGCGTCTGATATTAGAGAGAAAAAAAAAAAGATAATATATAAATAATGTATGTCAGACATACGCCCTTGTAAATACTGCAGGAGCTGAGCTCGCTCGACTGTCTGGTCTTTTGAAAAGCTGTGAAAGTGTGTCAGCTGGGGGAAAAAAAAGAATAAGGCAAAGTTGTTCAACAAATGTGTGAAACTTTTCACCGCAGTTCAGTCTGATGTTCACTTTAGATCATTCCTGAGTCCTGAAAAACTTTTTTCCCCCACCTGGACCCAGAATCTAATTTTTTTTTTTGCTTTGAGAGAAAAATCTCTCCTACGCTAGGTTTAAGGCAGGGCCTCGAGTGCACGTTTTTTACTCATGAAAAGAGAATACTGGAATCAACATCTGTTAGGTTCACAGCAGAGACGCACGCAGTAGATGGAGAGAATGCATGGTCACATGTATGACATCCCTAGAGAGGAGAGACTGCAGTCTGGGCTGTGGAGGAGAGGAGGAGGCTCCACACTGCCCACTGCAGGACAGACACAGCCTTGCCGCAGTGAAACGTCCTGAGAACGCTGAAGTGGTATTATTGTGCTGCTTCTTTGCAGGGAAAGATCACATTCATTTACTTTTTTTTTGGAAAACTCATAGGGGGAAAAATACAAACACACAAAAAAAGAACTACAGACATCACTACAAACACATCTGAGACTTACTGCCAATGTACACATTTTTATTTTCAAAGCCAAGTTACATTATTGGTCATACAAAAGCCACAGTTCCTCAATGAGGATGAGACCAACTACATGTGTACACAACAAGCCCAGAAAATACTCTTCACATAAAAATATTCTATCCCTATGCCAGTGAAAATTAAAGATGTCCTTTTGGAGCAGCTGAAAAGGCCACTTTTCTGTGCCATTATCAACACCCCCCACACCCCCAAACCCCACCCCACCCCCAAACCTACACTCTGGCCACAGAGACAGGAGTTTGTAAGGCTTATTCATTATAATGAACATTTACCATCACAGAATTTTCACAGGAAATTGAAGGGGTAAAACATCAAAAAAGAAAAAGCTCAACCAAACCATTTCACATTTAACGCAGATAAATGTAACAGAACAAGTTAAAATATTGGGAAAGTCTTCCAGTATCTACAAACCTTTATAAAAAAAACCCCAAAAAAACAACCCAGGCTTTTGTTGTGCACATGGACCTTGTGATTTTCAGGTATCAAGTAAGATGGCTTGGAATCCTGGACCCATCCTGGATGCACATTAATGTGTCGGTAATAAATGATTCAAACAAACTCAAATCTGGATTACAAGTCAAAACGAACAATTCTCACTTCTCAATCCTTACAAGACGCATAAAAAGACAATTCGTTTCTATATCAATAATTTATCTGTGCTGTCAGTGAAATACTTTCATCTTTTCATATGCCAGTATTTTACAAACCTAACTGTACATTAGTTGTGACAGAGCCACAAGCCATGGTGTTTCTAAATGCCCTGGTTGGGAACATCATGGCAAAGAAACCAAAAATCAATCAGAGCGAACTGTTTCGCTATTAAAAAAAACTAAAAACAAACAAAAAAACACTTAAACCATGAGTGCCTGAGGAAACAACCAATGCAAGGACACAATGTGACTAAACCACAAGGCCATGATACTGTTAAACAAAAATAATAATAAAATCATGTATATTCCACGGTCGAGTGCTTTGGCACAGGCTTGAGAATAAGGTCACATCATAGATCACTACATGAACTGAATTAACATAAAGATGAGACCCAGTGAAGGACAGTAACAAACAGGCCAATGGTCCGATTGGGTTAAGCTACTCATCAGAACCGCCTATGAGATTAGTCATAAACAAAACAGCCGTTTTTATTCAAGTGTAATTAAACGGCACTGAAAGGCAGTGATTTAAGGATTAACAGCTACGCTGGCACACTTAAGTCATAGGGTAAAGTTGTGTTTAGAAATGTCATACAAATATGGGGTCAGTGTTCTTTTGAAGGTGTTAGTCCTCCAACAAATCAGGGGCACTGTCTGGTTCATTAAAAATCTCTATAAATAGCCATGTTCTACATATTTTTTTTTCATAAAAATAGACTTCTTCGACCTTTGGAGACAGATTTGTGTCATTCTGATTAATAAAATATGTTTCACCTTTCAAGCATCCCCTCTACTTGTAGGAGGAGTCAAAAACCTCCACCTATGAGCTTGTGACCTTACAACTAGGCCCAAAACATAAGAGTTTCATTGTGTCAGTCGTTTATCAAGTTCCGGATTGAGGGATCGCCTCGTCACAGCAAAAACAAGTCTCACAAAACAAATCACATATAATAAACCAATAAATTACAGTTTCTCCTTCAAACTCTGGCAGAAGTCTTTTATATTACAATCAGGGCTCAGAAAAGAGTTTCTGAAAGCAGCGTCTTTCTGCTATACGAAGGGCCGGTTGCTTTTGATCTTCCACCTTCTGGAGCGGACTCGGAAAAAGAAGAACATGAGCATGAGGAACATGCAGGAGAATGCGTAGAGCAGCACGCACAGGCTCATGTCCACGCTGGAGAAGCCCAGCCCCAGGAATGACACACTGGGCCTGGGCTCCTTTTGGACACCAGTGTCCATGTCACCAGCCCCATTGAGGTCAGTTCGCTTCAGATGTTTAGGAGAACTTTCAGCAGATGGCTTCACTCCTTTTATGTGGTTGATGGAAGGGGTTGTGTTTATGGCTTTGTTAGGAGCAGGATGGCCCGGTTCTGGATGGCTATTGCTGGTGTATTTAGGGGAAATGTTGGAAGCACCATAATGTTGTTTGAGGAAAGTAAGCACCATGTCCTCATTCCACACATGAAGTCCATCCTGCTCTTCATGGCACGTAGGACAGAGGTCAGGAGTAGGCCACTGTGTTTTAGGAAACATGGGGTCTTCACTCATTGACCCTATGCAAAATAAACAACGATCACTGCACCATCCCTAGTAAAAACTTCAAATAAAGTATCAATGTTGATTTTACTTTTCATTCTTATTAAAATTCCAAAGTAGTTCAGTGTTGCAAACAATTGTTCCATCAAATTGTATTGTATCCCTGCATCTTACCTGCTAGTCTTGCATTAACCTGGTTATGTCTCCTCCACAACCAGAGCACTGCCTCATCCAGAGACTTCACCTGGCTCATGGACTCCTGTGCCATCTCCTCAAAGTGCTTGCCACACTCGCGGCAGCCAAAGAAAGTTCCAATGTAGTGGCGCATCGTCTGAAGCACCGCTAAGGGATCATCCTCCAGTGCTGAGAGAAAAAAGGCAAATTCATCAGAAATGAGAATTTTGGCTTAATACAATCAGGACAACATCCCTAAAGTTCCCCTTTCAATGTGGATCAGTCTATCCCAACTACTGAGTTACAATGAATGAAAAAGAAGCAGACCAGTAACCAGTATTTTCTAAAGTCATAAAGAAGGCTAGATTTGCAATCATGGGAATTCAATTCTATTACAAAAACACAATATATTCTTCCTCAAGCTTTTCAAACCAGCTGCTTCGCCCTATGCAATTCCAAGGAATATGACTGCATAATATAAAAAACACAGGCTTAAGGCACTTGTTGGAGAAAAAGCTGAAAGCATTTGGCTGCTGGTACCGGTGTTGGCGAGAGCGTCTGGCCGGCTGGCAGCTTGCACGGTTAGCACGTGGAACAGAGTCCAGAGGGAGCAAGGATATCCTCTCAGCGTCACGATGCTGCCCTGGCAGCCCACCCACTGCACACGCTCACTCAGGTACAACCCAGAGATCTGACACAAAATAGTACAGTTCAGCAGTTACAAATCTATTTCCAAATACTCCCATAACTGACTGAGTGTATGGTGGAGGTACCTCCTTAAACCTAACCCTACTGGGTAATATACACGTTAGTTAAATAAACAGCAAGTATTGGTCCTCAGATGCAGAATATAAATAAAAGTATTGGTACGCCTCATTACACGAACAGGGACATTGCATTGAACTACATAGACTATTATGGAGTTGGTTCCCCCTTTACAGCTCTAACAGTTTCCACTCACTTTGGAAGGCTTTCCACAATATTTAGGAGATCATGTCTTTATGGAGCTTGCTTTGTGCACTGGGACACAGTCATGCTGGAATAGAAAAGGTTCTGTCCCAAACTGTGTCCACAAAGTAAGAAGCATGGCAATATCCAAAATGTCTTGGTCTGCTGAAGCAATAATATTGCTCTCACAGAAGGTAAGGGGGCACCCAAAACTTTTATTTATATAGTGTAAATACAAAACCATTCCAATAAAGTTCAATGCAGCATTTTCTAACAGCTTCAACCAACAAAACCTGTTAAAAGTTTAGGGAAGCTTAACTTTTCAAAAGATGTTTCAGAAAAATGACCTAGTTTTATTGTTGATTTGTAGTAACTGAATACTGAAAAAGAAGACCAACCCCATAATAATTAACAAACACTTTGCAATGACCAATTTACATCACAAGTGTAAATATTTGTGAGTGATTACGTTAGCAATAATAACTCAAACCTCAAACCATTGACTTTAACAACGGCTTGAAGGAAGAAAAAAGAGAAACGCTTTCTTTATTTAAACCCTACTCTTCATACTAAGGCATTCTGTTTAACATCTAATGTAGTGCACATTATACATACCTCACTTATTTGTAAAGAACTGTTGTATGTTACCTAAAGCTTTTCAGGTATTTTATTCTCTTACTTACTGAAAAGTAACAGCAATTGTATGTCTTCCTTTTATAAACACACCTTGGATGAGCAGTGCACGTCGTATCTTACCCGCATATTATTATTGGTCAGGTCCAGGATAGCGTTGTAAGGAATCTTCTCAAGTGGTAAACTGACCAGCCAATCCAGCAGAGTCTCCAAAAGTTTAACCACAGACTGGCGCCCAGGAAACAACTGTGAATTAAAAGAACATGGACCAATGAGAAAATGTGTTAGCAAATCTCAAAACAGACAACAACCTAGGATCCAGGCACTTATAGGTGTTACCTTAGCCACTACTGTGACAAAGTCTTTGAAGGTTTTCAGCTCCTCTCCCTCCAAGGTCTTGTGAGTTGCCAGCTCCACTCTCAATAGGTAATGCAAGCCAGATTCCAGGTCCACCATGTACACTTTAGATCTAAGGTTAGGGTTAGAATTTTTGTTTTAATGAGTTAAGATCACAATAGAACAGTGATTTTAACTGATTAACTGGATTAACAGAACACTTTCAAACAGAGGGCGAGACAGCTACACTTGAATTTGAGTTCCCTCATCTGGACTAAATGTTTTTTATGTGAATTAATTAATGTATTGTGTCTAAAACGAGATCATGATAAAACAAAAGTCCACTTTTTTGCTCTAAAACCATTGTTTATCTGCCTCACTGGCTGCTAAAATAATCTGCCAAATTCTCTGCTGTACCCTTCAACTCTGCACACAAGCCAGGTTTGACCCTTTTTCATGCTTCCCAAAAGTTCTCAAGTGAAGATTTTGTAACTCTATTGTTGATGTATTCGAGTGACATTCAATGACGAGCTGGTTTACACGCTGGTGTGACTTTCGAGCGAAAGTTATTTAAATACGTGAAAAAGAACATTTAACCACCTCCACATCTACCAAAAACAATACAAGAGAATTACACTTACTTGTCAAACTCCTTCCACACCTCGTTCGAGCCATGAACTTTATTGGCTGTATGCGCAGGCGGCTGTACTCCAGCAGACTGCTTCCTATGCACTCCAGGAAGCAGTTTGAGGAAGGAGGAGTAGAAAAAACGTAGCCTCTTCTGCCTGAAAGCCCGACAGAACAAATCTGACATTAACATATAAAGCCTATTAATATACATGACCTCTGCATACACACCTGTTTGCGAGACAGTTATATACAGTTCCATATTTAAGGCATTTCATTTTAGCTTTTTTAGTTTCATTTAAACATAAACATTGCAATTCTCCAATATGTACAATCCAAGCAATCTGTGTTTGCATGCTGTTACTTTGTAAAGTGACATCAGTGCCAATTTATTAAATTAAATCCTACAATGAAGCAGAGCATGGGTCTCCAATGTTTTCAGTAAAGTTTTGGTGTGGCTGAAGGCTTGCAAACAAGTACGGACACAACAGATTCCACTGGCTTAACCGTTCGCTGTCAGTCTCACATTTAACCATTTGAATTCCTGTTTGTCTGTAGTAAAAACCCACAACAGAGCACCATTTATACAGCTGGCACACAGACATCACAGGCCCTCAGAATAAATCTGGATAGCCAGTCTGAAGGAATCTAAATTACTTACACATCCATGATTGCATGTGTTCCATTGGGGTGGAAGAGGTAGGCTGCAGGGACTGTGGTGATACTTAGCTTCTCCATGAGAAGCTTTTCAGAGGTCAGGGCCCTTTTCACTACAACACCCTGATATGGCATCAGGTCCAATATTACCTATGGAAAAAAAACAAAACAAAATGTGTTGCACTGATTATACTTCAAAGCAAAACATTCATCATCTACTCCATTAAGGATAGGCTAAAAAAAATCTATTGTATTCAATCTTTTGCTGTAGTCAAAAAGACGCAGGAACCATTGTGCGTACTTCTCTTCCTACGTAGGAGTCTCCATCCTCTACAATAACTGCAGTATAGTGCTCTGATTTCTGGTCCATCAAGGACAGAATGTCCTCCGTCCTGTGAAAAGCCCAGAGAGGAACAATAATGGATGACAGTCTCTTTTTGTTGCTGAAGCTGGTAGTTATGCACTGAATGTTAAAACCGCACCGCAGTAAGAAAAGAGGCTGAGGAGGGGACCCAAAGATCCCAGACTATCCAAGCGTAAGTCAGCAAAGCACCGGGCAGAGTCTTTTGTAAATATTTTAGTATTTTCATGTTTTGCTCAATGTGCTTGTGAACAAACCTGGCAGGTTCCAGGGGAGGGCAGCTAGCGGGCCTGTCTTGCCTGGTGTGGTTTTGGAGGAAGTTTACCATCAGCTGTCTTACTGTCTGAAGTTCTCGATCAGCACCTAAAACCCACCAAAACAAAATATTAGGACCGAAACAATATTTAAAAATTCAAATTTATTTAAAAAAATTCAACAGCACCTCTGTATGTCTTTCCGATATCTGTTGTTGTGACGTGTGCTTTGAAGTACTGTGGAAAAAGAAAGAAGTTAATATATATAAAGAATATATAGTTACTGTCACTGCATCCAAATTGCAATGGGTATATAGCACTATCAAACTGTGCAAAAAAAATAAAAGTTTATGTCCAGTTGTCAAAAAGTACAGTAAAATTATTTTCACAAACATATGAAAAATCAACCCCTGTTATATACTGGAAGTGTAAGGAATATGAATACGCTTCCATTTCACTACAAGTTTTCTGATACATGACTTTTGGGAAGCATGCCCCAGTTTTGTGGCGTGAGTTTTTGTAATACTACACATAATTTAACACGGAAATTTTAATTCGACAGTGAATTATTAAATACGTTTAATTAAACATGCATCCAAACATACACGAAATGTTGGGTAGAAGTGAATGCTAAACTCTTTACAAATGTCGAAGTTCTTCTCATGTGCACAGTCCAGAACTCCGATGCGGATGGCCTGGGACCAGTCTGTAGAGAGAGTAAATACAGAATTCAGAGTTCAGAATTCATCATAAAACATCCTGCTTCTCTTGCCCTACCAAAAGCATCACGACCTTCAGGCACCCCAAATTCACATGAAGGCATTTTTTGCATGACAAAGTACAGGCCATCTCCCTGCCTCTTAAGAACAGGCCCCAGCAGAAACTGCAGTTAATCACAGTGTTTAATCATAGCGCGTCTGGTGTGCACAAACCCAGTCATAATAGCAGGTTCCTTCTATATGTTCAGCGTCCTCTGTGTCATCTTTAAACATAGAAAGTAGCACTGGGGCAACATGTGGTTTAACACACAGAAAAAAAAAATGCAATAAAAAAAGTTAACAGGAGCAGATGGGGTGTGGTGAGATGAACCCTTGAGAAAGAACACAGTGGCAGTGGGTGGTGTGTGTGAAATCCTGGGTTTAGAAATAAAAAAAAGGGGGGGTGGGTGGGTGGGGGGGGGCGTGCAGCCAGAGGGCATCATAGGTCTCTAAGATCAGCCACCCCTCCTGATCCCTTGGGTTTCTGATTCACCTGCTGGAAGGGTTTCAGTGCGTTTCTGGTCTTGTGGGGGAATGCGTACCGAGGTCGGTTGGGACAATGGGGCCATGCAACCTCTATTGTGGGGGTAACAGCTGGTAGGCGGCTCCTAGTGAGCCACCCAGCTGACAGCTTGTGCCAACAAAGACAGAATTTAATGTATTCAACAGCACACATGGCCGCCCTCCACCACTCGCATCCAAGACCAAATACAGTCCTTCCTACTCTTCCCTGTTCTTAAAAGTCTACATTCCAATACTCCCAGTTCTTTAAAAATAGAACAAAAAGCATTTAAAAAACCTCAAACAAACAAACAAAAAACACCCCACAAGTATAGGGACACAAGTACTAACTGAATGTAATGAATGAGTGTAAATGAATGTGACCCTAATAAAACAGCAGATGTTTTGTATTTGTAATTCAGTTCATGTTATTCCAGTTCCAGAATCCCCAGATGTGGATTAGGTCTAATCCTGGATAAAATGTAAGTGTTAATACAGTACTGCCACTGGCAATACTTTTTAGTCTAGGATTAAGTTTAATCTGGGTAAGGGTGACCAGTTTTTGATATTTTGCATAAAGTTTTCAGTATAAAATGTCCTTGAATCTCATTTAGGAATCAGTTCTATAAATACTCTCCCATACAGTCACAGACATGCCTTTGTGAGTCAAATGCACTGTGGTTTTTAATCAGTCAACTTCCTCGAAGCATTCCTTTTTTGACACAATCTCCCAAGAGGGAGAAAATATCAGCAAAGAACCAGACAAATTTCATATTCAGCGGGTAGCTTTCTTTTAGCAACCCCGAGACATGTCGCTAATAAATTCATCTTACTTTCATGCCAAGCGTGTTAAACTGGGGACCTTTTCAGCATCATTACCCTCAGATGCACCCAACACAAGATGCTTTTCAAGGACAAATCAGCTTGGCCTGTTCACACTGTACTACCGAGGCACATGGCACGGTCCGGCTCTGCATTAATCAGTACAGTCGTGGGCCTGTAAGACAGTCTAATGAGCACGGAGGGGGTCAGGCTGTTAATCCAATTACTCATCCAAGGGAGGGCATTCAGCAGACCTCAGCATGTCCAAAAGGTGGGCTTTCTCCTCTGCCTGCTTTCTCCCAGCTACTTACTGAAGCCACTCTCCTCCAGGCAGTCTCAGTGATCACTGGGTAAACTAACAAACAAAGGGAGCACCAAAGTCTCCAAAAATTCCTGCCTGGAGGGCAAGTCACATTCACAAACCTCACACTAGGCCCCTGTGAAGCTCTCGCAGTATTCTGAAGCATAGCAGCCACCAGTAGCTGGATCAATAATTAGGCTGTTTCTCAAAGGGGACTACATACACTAGTCTGAACTCAGATTAGATTATTAGCTCAGTGTGAGTGATGTTCTAAATATAAATCAGTGCTAATGAATGTTATCACACTAATAGCTAATGTTACATCTTGTACCCCCAAGTTTCCTTCAACTTAACAATTTTAATGCTTCAGGATGCGGAGACACTCTGGACAACGCCATGCTTCCAACGATGTGGACACAGTTTGTTCCAGCATGACCCATCCAACACCTTTGGGATAAACTGAAATGGAGATTGCGACCCAGACCCTCTTGTCCAACTTCAATGCCTGCTCTATGGAATGAAATATCCCACAGAAGCAGCCCAAAATGGAAATCGTAACTGCAAGTATAAATATACATGCTCTACATACATATACATACATACACACACACACACACACACACACACACACACATACACATACACACATATATATATATATATATACACACACACACAATTATGCACACACATGCATAAAGCTATTGCAAATTTGAGACTGTACGATATGCAATGGGCATTTGGCCTATCAGGAGAAGGAAAAACCTCGACAGCTGTGCAAACAGACCTGGCCTAGTGGAGTTGCTTACAGGTGCTGGACAGTGATATGGGCACTATGAAGGACAACTGTAGAGAAAATGATTTTATCCCCACATGATAGGCAGGACAAAGTCTCTCTCACACACAGCTCTATAAGAACAGTAAAAACAACCAATACACTACTAATGGGGGTACATGTTGCTTTTGTCTGTTTCCGACTTATATGGCCAAGAACAGCTGAGAAACAAGCCAATTAGACCTTGAAATGTGTTAAATTAAAGCACAAAACACTACCAGGTAGCTTACTCGTTCCAGTTTACTTACTTATGAGTCTGGGGGTGATTTTTTCTGCTTTTACGGTAAATTGTGCATCTACTAGCATTTAAAGAGGACATAGAGGCTAATGTCAGTTTTCTCAGCTGCTGCTACGTGCAGGGGGAAATTTGTCAATGGCTAGCTAGCTAAGAAGCTAAAAGATGGAAATGAAAATAAAAACACGACACAAAAATATGTTCCTACCTTTCACATCTCCTGCCAGGGCTTTCCATGTGGGTGAATACTGGATGCAGTGTCCACACCAGGACGAGTAGAACTGGACCAGCCAGGCTGTGGAGGAGTTGAACAAGGTCTGCTTCAGACTGTCACTGGTAAGTATCACCACCGGGTCTTCCTCGGTATATAGACGAGCAGTCTGGCCACACGTGAGTACAGCCGTAAGAATGAGAAATTTCAAGCTCAACAAGCCTGCCATTCGATTTATGTAAAAGGAGAAACAGCCTGAGGAACGCAGCTCCAGGTCCATTAGGCTTTTCTGCTCTCCACAATTGTGGAAACAACCAGGAGTGCCTTGGAGGACATCATAAATGCGCCCATTATGCGCATGCAGCCCCGCCTCTCGCCTGCGCCCGATTGGCGCTGATATTAACAACCAGAGGTGAGGTATACACTATTATGGAAAAAAGTATTGGGACGCATGACCGTTCCAGTAAGAGGGATTTTATGACATTCATTTCGGCATTCAAGTAGACTTTAATATAAGGGGACCCTCTTTTGCAGGTATAGCATCTTTCTGCAATATTTTGTAGTGTTTCTATAGAGCATTTATGAGGTTAATGCCAAAAGGTGCTTAATGGGTTTGATGTCAGGGCTCTGTGTGGCCAGTCAAGTTCTTTCACACTGAACTCATCCAACCATGTCTCTATGGACCTTGTTTGTGCAATATGCCACAGCCATGCTGTTTTAAAAAAGGTTCTTCCCCAAACCGTGTACACAAAGTTGGAAGCATGTCCAAAATGTTTTGGTATGCTGAATTATTAAGATTGCCCTTTGCTGAAAGGGGGCCACGCTGAAACCCTGAAAAACGGGTAAGGACTTTTATTTCCCTGGCCATTTAAAAAGAGAAATACTTGTATTTTTACTTGTGTATATTTCCTGTTAACATTTTTATTTAAGAACCTTAAGATGGACAAATGGAGTTTAACAAACACAAACTAAGGAACTAGAGGTGTACTATTAAATTTTACTAGTTAGGAAATTAACTTTATTTGAGTTAGTTCAATAATGTGACAATATTTTTGTTAAAAGTACAGGTTTAGGAATAGGTAATGTAATATAAATAAAATAATTTAGCTATTTCTCTGAATATAATAAAGTTTGGGTCTCTGCAATATAAAAATAACTTTTAAAAGTTTTGGTCATCATTACTATGACTTGACAAGCAAGCAATTATAGACTCCCACAAATTGCAGAAGAAATGTTATAAAGGTCCAATAACCACCCCCGGCCCTCACACACACACACACACACACACACACACACACACACACACACACACACACACGCACACACACACACACACACACA
>JBBMFX010000037.1:4526855-4537307 GCA_037832545.1 Rhabdalestes septentrionalis | reverse complement strand
ACAAACACACACACACACACACACACAAACACACACACACACACACACACACACACACCACTAAACGATATAGCACCCAAAACGTCTAATTAACTCCAAAAATAAAACTAAACTACAAAGAACCCAAATGACCAATTTTATAGTTGAAATACAACACAAAATCTACAAATGTGCTTTTATTCAATTTTGATTCTAGTTCATTTATACAAATCAAAATTAAGATTGCCTTAAAAACAGATAATTTATCAAGATGACATGACAAAAGTGCTATCTTGGTATCATTTGTTGCCTGATATATATATGCGGTTCAGAGCTGATATAGTATCATCCAGAAGGAGCCTGAAAATCTCCTCCACCAGTCGTGTTTTCACAGTTATCTGGTCAGAAGAGTAATCCACCCACTGGCTCTCCTCGTTGTGAAGCTCCTGAATCTAGAAAAAGATCAAATGCAAACATGAGATATTACACTAAAGAGAACACAACCTATGAAAGGCGTATGATACACACTCTAGACTATTTAAAGGTTTTAGTATGGAAATCTTTGTACTAACCAATATGTAGTCCACCTGATCCCTCTTAGCGTACCAGTACTTGCAGAGTGTTTGCAGGATCTCTGTCATTTGTTGATCAGTACGCTCCAGATTAAGCACTTTCTGAGCTTCTCTTCTAACGGCAGCCTAGATTAGAATAAAGATTCGCACAAATCCTTCACATTTAACTTTATTTACAACCTATGTACAGTAATCGTTGAACATCAATGTAATGATATCAGCCCCACAATCACACACTGATGTTTAGGAGCTGTGTTTTTAAAGTCTTTCAAGGGGTTTATCCCTTCTCCTCACATGCAGGAGGAAAAAAAGATGACTGGCTATTCTGAGACAATGTGAGATGCCACACTGCTCCTCAAGTGATTTAAGTGGTTTGGGGTGTAGGAAATTTGTGGCTGGGTTGACTGGATTTAAATCCCATGGAGAACCCTTAGGAAGATGTTGGTGAATGTGTGTAGAAGAAAAATTGGTCCAAGATGGATGATATGTGAACAGCAGTGAAGAACAAGTGGAAAGCATTAAGTTTAGTAAAGGTGCTTTGTGAATTGGACAGAATGTAACGAATGAAAGCAAAACGCTGCTTTAGGACTGGTTTAAAATTGGGGTTTGATTTGAAGTAGTATATTTTAATGGGTGCAATGTCTACTGTTTAAATTTGGCCATTTTTTATATGTAATTAAAGTCCATTTGAAAACAAAAAACCTTCTGGAAATATCGCCACGAATAAATGTATATATCAATACATTTGAAACCAAAAACCACCCTCTCCAAATGATCAAAACAATGGACATGAGCCAAGTTTTAGTGTTATAACTGTGTGTCTCGCTTCTATTACTACAGTGTCCATTCACGACAAATAACGAACAATACGTTTCTCTAAAACATTTAAAAGAAAACCAATGTTCGTTAGTTTGCTTACATCTTAATTTCATTTGCCTGAAACATTTAATCATCAGTTTAATTCCCCTTTATATACCACTGGGCCAGCCAGCACTAGGGGCCACTTTGCTGGACCAAGCCTAGTCTTGGGCCAAATTGCAGACCAGATGGTGAAGCACAACTGGAATTATATTTATGTCTAGGCTAAGTCTATCTACGTCTATGCTTTTTTTGGGGGGTGCTATAGACGTCTGCAAAGCAGGCCCTGAATTACATGCAACAACAGTCAATTCAGTAATAAACAGTGTGAGGTGGTCATGAAGGTTTATTTAAATAATATTACTGGCCCCTAACAGGGCCCAATGTCAGTGCTGGGCCCCTAGAATCGTTCTAACATTTCCCCCCCTGGCGGCGCCCCTGGGTAAAACTAATTCTGAAATTTTATCTAGATTACTGTATTCCGACAATAGCGGACTCGGTATTCAGTGCAAATCCAAATCACTATTTTGTGTAAACTACTCCCGCATTAATTTTATTTATTTATCTATAGTATTTTTATCCTCCCCTCATACTGACCCCTGTATTTTATGAACATAATATAGTGTATTTAGTACAGTGTTTTTAGAAATTTTCTGGAGAGTTTTATCTTGAATGTGTGCGATATTTTATATTATGGCATAAACAGTTTCCTGCAGGATCAATAAAGTTTTCTGATTCGGATTCTATGGTTTACTGCCCCAGAAACCCCTGAGGTCAGTTATTCTAAAGTTCTTCACTGAATAATAGTGATCTGTGATTTTATATTAAGTTGTGCAAGAAACATTAAAAACACAACAATGAAGGGTAGAATAGTGCATTTGGGAGGATTGTTTTGTGAAATAAAGTGAAAATTAGAGCCTTGGGTTTGGATGTCCTCTCAGATATGGGGCAAATAGCCCACTTGATTTTCATCAGGAAACCACAGAGATGTAATTTCAATTGTTAGCTAGAATTAGCATTAGCTAATGCTGTTAGCTGTAATATTTCTAGCCAGTTTGATGGACATGAGATTCTGTGTTAGCTTTACTGTTTGCAGTCATAGTGACTGTCATGTTTAAAAATCATTTGCACTTAATCCTGAACTTAATTCTGTACTTGCCTAAATCATACTTAGATCAGTTTTAGTTTTGTCGTAAATGGACAGAGTTCATAATTTTCAACCATTTTCCCTTATAATAGTGATGATTTCTAGATGGTATTTTAATGATAACATTTCAGTAATTTGTAGTTCTGATCTTACCTTTAAATAATTGAAAGAAACTTGTCCAATCTGAAGAGCTGAGATGACTGATTTTTCCTGTGCTTTCTGACCAGAACTACTCGTTTCCAATATATTGGCACAAACCTCGTGCAATATATCAGATGCTAACTGGAACAGGACCTGTAAGAGTAGGGTTTAGTCTTCCTAGGGATAAATTGCAGTATAGCAATTTACACACAGTAGTATTTATGTTAGCCCTTTGAGGAGTGACATCTTTAAAGCAGTGTTGTGCTCCGGAGAGTGAGTTTTTTCAATTTCCTTCAGGAATTCCAGACTAATGTTCTAGAGTTTCATTCCTGGCTAAAACAAAGTCCCTGGGGGTAATTGTTGCATTATAATACAGCCTTATCTGTTCTCTAATGTTGTAATCACATATTTGTGATTATAAAATGTCAAGTGTCTATTTGTCATACGTTAACGTGTGTGAACAGAACACATTTCTTTCTCTGTGTTTAACAAATTCACCAATGGCAGGCAATCAGGAACACAGTGCCTTGGGAGCAAAGTGCCTTGGGAGCAAAGGTGCAACTAGCACTGGGATTCGAACCCAGGGGCAACTGCAGGGGCAACTCCCTAACCACCAGGCCAGGCGCTGATAGGACACAAGCTTCCCAAGGACCAATCAGAGCTTTCCATGTATTTGTGACTGCACTCCTCAAAGGGTTAACAAAACCCCCCAAAAAATAATTTAGAAGAAAGTACAAACCTGCCTGTAGCCTTTGCGGCTTTTATTGTCTACTAAGTAGCTTGGTGTCTCACAGGCATCGATTGCATCACGAGCATTTGGCCAGCCACAGAGCACCTCAACTGTGGCATCTACCACTCTGTACACGATGCTGTGCTCATGGGGCTGGACCCATATTTGTGGAGGAGTTTTGGGATACACCTGGTGCCACTGATCTATGATACATGGCTTTCTGGCAGTGAAGCTGCTGTTTTCCCTCATCCAGAATCCCTGAGAAAAGAAATTTTCAGGTTCGTGAAACAGATGAAGAGTCATTGCGACAAATGCATAAGTAATGTAATATTCTCTGGAACCATGTGTTTGGTTACTTACAGAATCAATAGGTTTGCCCTCATGCTTGGATCCAATTATCTGTCTCTGTCTCTTCCTGCTCTCTTGTACACTCTTCAGAGCATCCTCAAAAACCTCCTCGGTTAACCTTTCAATTAGTATATTAGATTCCTCCACAAGGTGCTTGTAAAGTAGAAGTTCAGTTTTATGAAATTTGCATGCCATTTTGCATATTTATGCCAAGACATGAAATAGGTCAGTGATGAAGTTTGGGGACACCTAGCTTTGCAAAAGTTTTAGTTCAAATAAACATGTTCAAACCAACATACGAGGCACATTCACAAAGTTGCCACACTTTTCCTTGACGCTTTATCAAGACATGGGAAAAAAAATGATATCACTATTTTTACAGTCACCTTCCCTTGCAGCAGCATACCAACATTTTAATGCCTTCAGTAAAACACGTTTTTGGTTGAGCTCGTAGCCACCGCTGCTTTCATATCATCATCACATGATAATTGTCCTCCCCTCAAAGCTTCTTTGAGCTCCAAATTGGTGCAAATCAGAGCTAAACTCTCAGATGCCTAGTTACTACTCCTTCCAACACAAATATAAAATAAACTTTTGAGTGGTCATCGTATTAAACCCTTTTCAAATTAGCCATAATAAATAGTAGCAACCAAGTTTTTTTGAATGGACGGGAAGTTGGCACAGTGGGTAGCACTGTAGACTCAAGCAAGAAGTGTGAATGTATGCATCCACTTTTGCCTGTGTGCCCACTCTGTGATAAACAAATAAATGGTTCAGACAATACTTGCATTCTGCAATTTCCCATCACTGTATTAAAAGTAATGTAAAAGCATAAATATGCAAATATTTGTATTAAATGTCTCTTGAACCCAATCAGTTTCCTCAGATTTTTAATAAAGTACTATAAAGTACTATTTCTTAAACTGAAAATTAAACTTATTGTTGTTTACTAATAGTTGTTTGTTTAAGAATTTAAAGTGTGACTCTCACCGATTTAAAAAGTTTCTGTTTTTTATTGACTAAAATGTCTTGCAAAATACAGTATACCCAAGGTTTTAGGTAGTAACTATTATATGTTAACACCTTTTTATGTTTCAGAAAAAGGAAAGGTGTTCCCAAACTTTTGACAGGCAGTGTACAATTGTTTTATAATAAGAGTTAGCTCACTTTTAATGGAGATTTTTCACTGGATGTTGAGCAACTTGTCAACTCATTGGACATTTCTCTGATAGCCTCGCTTTCACATTGCTCTTGCTGGCATGTCTGTTTTGGAGCTGATGGGTCATGTCCAGAAGAGCTTTGTCTGTCCTTGCATCTCCCTTGCCCATTCCCAGATGGTTTATTCCCCTTTTTTCCATCTTGGCCATGTGAGGGGTCCTCGTCTGAGAAATTGTCTTCATCCAAACCAGACTTCAAGTCACTGCAATGCTCCCGGTGCAGATGAGTAACGTCCTCTGCTCTGACTAGAACACCGTGATTCTTTTCACATGTGAAATAATTTACACCTCTGAAAGTGCCATTGTGGTTTCCATTGGGAGTATCCAATGCCACGCCAGCCCAAAAACCACCCGCAAATTCAGTCAGTCCCTTATACTTCAGCACTCCGGGTCTTGAGTTGCAGACAAGAACCCTGTCTCCAATGTGAAAGGAAGATAAGGGGTCGTCAATCTCATTACTCTCATCCACAGGAAGAGAGCTGGTGTACTCAGAACACTCATCTTCTGCATCCTGTCCAGTGGCTGGTGCAGGGGAAAGGGTTTTACACCCATCTCCAATAACACTGTCCTTGTGTACCTCACATTCCCCGAGACTATTCGTCTCTTTTCTGCTTAAAGACAAATCCACAGGAAGATTAGGGACGTTCTCACTGTTAATGGAAATGTCTTCGATAAAGTCAGGTGGAGCTGGAAGATCTTCCTCACTAGTCCATGTGATGATCTCAAAGGCAGGTGGAGGAGGTGGTAAACTATTGCTATTTGGTTCCAAAGTACCACCAGCTTTAACTGACGGAGGGAGTTCTGCACTTCCATATGACAAAACCTCATCTACTGGAGATAAAATCTCTGAAAGCGTGCACTCTGCAGTCATCTCTCTCTCATAATGAGAAACATCATGTGATCCGAGCTCATAGTGTTTATTGCTGGGCTTATAGTAATATAGAGAAGGTTCTGGGATCACGGTGAACTTTTCAGCGTAGACCAAAGAACAGGTGCTTGTTTTCTCTTCGTTGAGAACATCTTTCTCTTCTTCCGACCACGCAAATGCTTCGCTCTGGAGCGAAAAGGGTTCTGATTTATCTTCTGTCTCAGAAAGGCTATCATCGCAGGATGGACTCTCCTCTCCCCTTTTCAGATCACTGCTCAGAGCCTGGACCAAATTAGCAATCAGTGGTTTATCTGCGATAGACTCCTTTGTATTCTGCCATATCCGTGTGAAAGCTGTATTTGATTCACTCTTCTTTGACTCGCTGCAAATCTCATGGTTATTGTTCAACAACAAAACAGCTTGTGACCGTTGGTTGTTTTCCACATTGAAAGTTGCATTGTCTGTTACTGCCTGGCCACAGTCTAGGGTCATATCTTCTGAGGCAGAATAGGTCTTCAGTACCTCTTGGAGCTTTGTTTCTCTTTGTTCTCTGGGTTTTTTATGGCTGTCATCGTAATCATAGGGGAGATCTTCCTCTATGTCAGATGACAGGCTGGACACAATAGGAGCCCTCTCAGTGCTTCCACAGCTAGTTTGGTTGTGTTGTCCTGATGTGAAGTGCTGCACATTCTTGATAGGCTTCCAAGTGACTTCAGTTGGGAATTGTAGTTTTTCTCCTGAGTATACGTCGCTGCTTTTGGGCGGTGTCGCACGTTGTGGATGTTTTTGTGAGGATTTTTTGGTGTTCTTCTCAGTCTCATGCTCTGGAATGACAGCCTTTAATTAGCTAACTTGGATTCAAATGGAACATTTAGGAGAAGATTCAAGAGATTTAAGATAAAAGATAGTCTTAGTCAGTTTTTTGTTCATGTTACTTAACCAATGCATGTTAAGTAACTTAGCAATTTAAGTGAACTAAGTGAGTTATCAGTTTTACTTCATAAGTGTTTCTTTGGTCAGTTTATCCTTCAACTAAACATCTTTCAAATTGGCTTAGGGTGTCATTTCACTGTTTCTTTCCATATGGCATGATTTGTGTCTGCATCTTTCTTATTATTGCTGCTAGGACAAGAAACCTTCAAATAGAAATTATGGAAGTTAATATTTAAAATTTTGGACCATTTCTACAGGTCCAGACATCACAGTCTGTGTATTTAGGTAACAGTATTTTATTTTTTTAAACATTTGTTTCGAGAACAACATTACAGTCTTTGTTTAACCACCAATGGTGCTGCCAGAAGTTCACTGCTCCTGAATGTCATTTCGACAGCTGGGTGATATAGTGGCAATATAGATACATTTAGATTTACTTTAAACATAATAATTCATGTTGCTTCTTTTACTTTCCTTAGTTGCCGAACTTATAAACTAACTGTAACTATAACTGAAAATATGAAGTCCAGATATTTAAAATGTATCAATACTTTTTTTTATTTACTTGAAGCAACTAGTAGGAATGTAGTATCTTTCATACCAACACTTTTTTTTTTTTTTACCAGGGACACACCTTTTACTGGGGTTGGGTGTGAATAATTTCCCTGCATGAGAATAAATACAACATCAGGAACATTTTGGGAGTCCCCCATGTGTGAACAAAATCTGATAAATTAGCAGGATATGCAAAGATATCTTACGTTCAAGGGAACGCGGAATTTTTTCTGTGAGTGGTTTTTGCTAAATTTTCGAAGTAAAATTGTAGTTCTGTAATTTCTACATGACTTTGAAACAACAAAATCTACACTCCGCACATGTATGTATATAAACACATTCATAAATTAATCCCCATAAATATATACAGTTTTAAACTGCTGCATGCATTAATGAAGCAATGCTCACAAATTACCAGTCAAAGTATCCAGAGAATGTCCTGGGTTTGGAGTGTAAACGAGCTATTTATAACAGCTATTTAAAGGAGCTATTTAAAATGTGGAACCACTTGACATCTTTCAGTGAATCCAACATTTCATGTTTTTGAGTGTACTGCACCTTGTGCTGCTATATTTACAATGCACTACACCCAGTCACTCTATGGTTGTGAGAGGTCTGAATCATGCTAATAGCATGAGTCAGCAGAAATTCTGGATGTAGGCTATAAATCAGCCCTGACAATGAATTGCAGCCCCCTTGACTATGACTGGGAAAAAGTCCTCTCACATGTTCAGATGATGTAGAAACTGATAGCACAGCATAAAATCCAACTGTTCTTTCTTTCATTGATGATTTTTTTTCTTACACCATTGGACACTTGTAATAATAAGGACTATAGTCTGCAGGCCTTGCCAATTCTAAAAGCACCTAAATACTTCACCCACCGCAACTAGGCAGTATGGAGTCCGTCTTCGGTGGTTTGTTCCGATGTGAAGGTTTTCCATCCTCGCTTTTTACTTTTCTCTCGGCATTAGCATGATGGCACGGCTGGCTTCGCTGGCCATATGCTGAGATTTGCTTGGCGTCGCATGAGTCTTTGGACCCTGCTGTCTGCTGCACAGTTTCTTGCTCTGTTTGGATTTGTTCACCTGAACTCCTCTTCTTTCCGAAGCTCCAAACTTCGTCCGATGTAAGGAGCCGCCTCAGACCTGCTTTAGTCAAAAATCTGTGGAAACACAACAAAAGTTAGTGCTCACACTGCTGACTCGGGGTCAGACAGGGCCTTATCCCTTCGGCTTCGAGTTGCAGTGGGATGGGATCGGATTATCGAGACGAGTGCCACTTAGAGCAGCTTCGCCATCCCACATGAAAGACGACATTGATCTCAGGAATTGCACTGTGCTCTGGTGGAATCCCTGGGGTCTTATCTCCTCATAAAGTACACAGTCTCAGCAAGAAGGCCATGCATGCAAAGGAGAGAGTGAGCGAGACAGAAAGGAAGAGGGAGAGCGAGAGAGATGTGCAGAGTGAAAAATGTCTTCCACCTACCCTGGCCTGTTCATGGCTGGCATAGTGGCATGACAGTGCCAGCAGAGCCACAGAAGCAAATAGGCGGAGGTATAGTAGACGGCCCTCCTTCAGGTCCTTGAGAGACTGCAGCCACTCCCCACCAAATCCCCACTCGCAGTCCCATCTGAGTGATGTGTGAGCTGAGAGAGGGCAGGCGAAACAGCCTGCATCACTCTCTACAGCTGTGCCCTCTTTTCCTTTTCAATATCCTCTCCTCTGGCTCGCTTCCCCCTCTCTCTCCCTATGTCTCTCTCCCTCTCTCGCTCTCTGTGTCTCTCCCTGTGTCCAATCGCTCTGCCTCCCTTTCCCATCTAGCCCCCCTCCGTCCTCTCTCACACTCTCACTCTCTCTTTCTCTCTCTCTTCCTCTCTCTCTTTCTGCTTCCCTCCATCTCTCTGGGTACTTACTCTGAGTGCTGCATTGTAACAATGATAGAGTGCACGCCAAAGACAGACAACAAGCCTATGATATTCATATCCTTTACTGTACTGGAACCTCGTGGCTCAGAAAAAAAAAAAAAACTCATGCAATGCCGTGTGTCATACTCTGCAGCCCTGGCATACACTAAATGCTGCACTGCAGTATTTCCCAAATCCCTGAGATGGTGCATGTAAAAATACACCACGACTGACATCAAATGGCTCCTGTATATCAGCACTAAATGATATAAAACCCTCCTGTGATTAAAGCTTGACAACAGAAGCGAATTGTCGCACACTTGCCTCCTTTGCTTGTCGGGCGACTTATCTCTGCTTCTGGCAGCCGGTGTAATCCCAGGCTTGGTGATAAAACTCTTTTGCTCCTGTGAAAATGAAGTAAAAACAGGGCATGGTTCCGTAAGCTGTAAGCATGTCTCGACACAGCACCTGAACAGTGTGGATAAAAACGGCAAAATCCAGCTCTCCTGCCCCAGCCCTTCACCCCAGTACAGTGACGCTTCAGGCCTGTTGTGTGGTGACCTTCATTAAGACAGGCACTGGCTGCAGGCCAGGACGTCAGTGAAAGTGAGGAATGATGGCAGATGTTGGAGAGTAGTTACCAGAGCTGGATCTGTGGCTCTGGGCCTGGTATCAGTCTGTGCCATGGCCTGCTTCTGCAGCACCTCTCTAAAGTGAGTGGCCGACCTCATGATGTCCAGGATGTCCCTCTGATGGCAAAGCAGTAGCCGACGCTGCTGCCGTCCACATTTATATGTGTTACGCCAATGGTGGATCTCAGCCTGTTAGTGAATGAAATGGCAAATTTTTATGTCTCAAGAAAAATTCATATTTAAGAATGCTTGTTGTCCCTTATCATTTTGTGACCATTTCATGACAAATGGAGCAATAGATCTACTTTCAAGTCAGATTAGAGATGTGCCAAGAGCTTTTCCCTGTAGCTATACATTTACAATGTTCTGTAAAAAAGTCAAATCATGTGTCATTCATGCATCTTTTCTTCTTCCGTTTTCATGTCTGGGTCATTGTTTACCTCTGCAATGTGTCATGTGTCTGTCTGCCATGTGAGTTTTCTATAGTTTTGAGGTCAGTTCTCACCTTTGTCCTTATGAGATGTTCTCATTTCCCTTATCGGTATAAATACTACTTGTATTTATA
>JBBMFX010000037.1:4483342-4509928 GCA_037832545.1 Rhabdalestes septentrionalis | reverse complement strand
ATACAACATTGTAGAGCAGTAATTACAATACCGTGATACCGTGAAACTGTGATATTTTTATCCAAGGTTACCATACCGTCAGAATCTTATACCAGCCCATGCCTAGTTGGTACACAGTTAGTGATCCCATTCCACTACGATTCTACTCCACATGTTGGCAAGAAACACTTAACTAAATAAAAAGTAACAACAGCCCATTATTGCCATATTACGAAACAAATTCTGATTTGTTTAACACTTTTTTGGGTAATGAAAAAAAATCCATGTGTTCCTTCATCATTTTGTTGGTTTTCAATATTGGTCTACAATGTGGAAGTAATTAAAATAAAGAAAAAACATTGAATGAGAAGATGTGTATCCAAACTTTTGACTGGTAGTGTATCTGGGCCTGATTCATTATGCACTCTAAGAGGAATAAATAAAAACTAGTGATCGACCAATTTTGATTTTTTATTACGGATACCAATACCAGCTATTTGCATGTTTATGTGCCCGATAACTGATATTCAGAACCGATATTTATTTACTATTATACTTCTGTTTTTGACACAATTATTACACCACCACTGAACTGAACAAATTGTTTTATTTATAATAATCACTCCCTCCTTGCATACAAATCAAAGAAGGGTCTGAAAGTGCAAAAAATATAAAAAAAATTTTTTTTTAAAGGGCACTCTTACTAAAGTCTTCAATGGTGCATAAACTACATATCAGTCATTCAAAACACATCTAATGTGTGCATTAATAGCTGTTATGTTTAGTAAAGTTAACTAAATACAGGAAAGCAAGTAAGTATACTTTCCTTTTGCATGCAGTTTCCCCTCAGACACCATGCTGCAATGGTGATCATGCATGTAATTCTTAAAACACCCACCAGATGGCGGTGTTTATCGGTGAACCCGATATTACAAAACCGATAACCGATTGTGGTAAAATGCTTAAATATCAGGATAAATATCGGTAAATGGATATATCGGTCGATGTCTAATAAAAACCTATAGAGATTATCCGCCCCTTCTTTCACGTTTTATAGACAGCTGCCCTGGTCCTGGTCCTGGACCCTACAGACGCTATGAGAGACTGCCCCCCATTCAGGCTCAGTTTTCCATTGAGAGCGATTCGGACATGACCGAGTCCTCTGGGCTCATACAGGAGTATGATGTCTTTGACCCGTCAAAACCGCGCCCTCACATAATATTCATCATAGGTGAGTGTTGAGTTGACATTTCTGGAGAGTTAGTATTGAATTTCTTTACTCCAGAATTTCTTTACAATCTGTCAATCATATTATTTTGGTTCACAATTCTTTTGCAATTCTGTCACTTCAGGTGGACCAGGCAGCGGAAAGGGGACTCAGACGGCCAAGATCGCGGCTCATTATGATTTCGAGTGTGTGTCTGTGGGGGAAATCTTGAGGAACCAGCTGCTGCACCATGCACCCAGTGATAGGAAGTGGGAGCTGATTGCTCAGATCATCGCCAACGGAGAACTGGCACCTCAGGTATGGCTCTGTGAGTGTCAGTGTTATTCCAGCCTAGTGCCTACTCTATATGTACTGGCGTGTCATGAGCAGATAGACTACACTGTATGTGAAAGGCATGACATGAATCGCAATGCTAGGTAAAGAGCAAAGAGCTGGGAGGCAGGAGGAGTGTGAGGCAACACATGAAAGTGCTGGAAGAGGAGGATGCTTGATGGATAAAGGCTTAACTGGTTTGTTCATTGTTTTCAAACGTTGATATCATCATACAATTACAGTGGAATATGTATTGATCAATTTAGTTTTCACATTGCATCACTTGATTCCAGTAACGTGAATCTAGTGCATTAGCCAAACTTTTAAGAGCATCTTTTTTTTCAGTGCTAGACATGGTTCACCACATGTTTCAAACATTGTGCTGCTCAACCTTAAGAGGCCATTATGGGGATCACAAATGCAGGATGACATCACTATTTCTCACATGTAATTCATTACGGCAGGTGGAGAAATGAATTCAGATTAGTACAGATTCTAAACTTTTCATTAATTTCACTATTGGTGTTTGTAAGGATGAATATTATGTATCGTCGCTGTCGGAACAAAACCTCATAGGTCCAATACGGCTGTTTTTTCGGAAACTCGAAAAACTGTGTATTCTAAATAAATTAATACTGTTTCATCAAAATTGGTATAACTATTTTCAACACTTTTCATTGGATAATCATATCTAAATTTTACAGACCAACTTGAAGACTGACAATAGTATCGATTTATGAAAAAAAAAGAAAGACAGCGATGATATATATGTTTATCGCTGTTATGTGGATAAGAAAATTCTTCATTTTTTGTAAATTTTTAACATCTAATCCCACTGATATAAATATAAATCAAATGCAATAGCATATTCTACCATATAATAATACAATTTATTAGCATGGCAAAACAAAAACATTGGGTGTCTAAGGGGTAAGTAGTGTTCTTTTTCAGCCTATTCATATTTATGGCTCTTCAGGCCTCACAGTGACACAGAAATATTTCATCCTTTGGGATACAGGGTTAATAATTTGAAGCCAGTATGAAAGAGCATGCCAGACTAAAGCCCCAGCTTTCCTCAAGAGGGGCAGAGTGTTTCCAGGTGTGAGACGTGTTTGCAAGTGCGGTATCTTGCTGAGGCTGTTAGTTTTATTTTAGCGACTGAAAAAAGGAAGGATAGGTAGATCTATGAAATGCATGCACAAATTTGTATAGTATCTAATTATGCTTGCATTGATCTTTGATTAAATTCTCTAGGAGACAACAATAGAGGAGCTGAAGCATCAGTTTATCAAGAAGCAAGATGCGAAAGGCTTCATTGTGGATGGATTCCCAAGGGAAATATCACAGGCATTCACGTTTGAGGAGCAAGTGAGCAATTCAATTAGGCCTCAATAAAGCAATGTAATAAGACAGTAGTGCAATAAGAGGGTCACAGTGTACAGTTATTTCTTTAGAGACTTTTACTTGTATATTAAACCATTATCTACAGATATACCAAAATCCCACTGCTGTTATTTTAGGATATATTAAGATAAAACTCAGTCCGGGTTTCTGTGCATGAGACCTCTTTATATTTCCATAGTGACTATTATCTCATGCACAATGTACTTGAGATAATTTATTACACAAATGAGTAAAAGTGAATATAATCAGTTAGTCCCTAAATGCATGCCAATTCCAGATTTAGGTCACTTTTCAAACTAATCAACTAAAACATATTTTTGACATAGTTTAATATGTCACCCTTAAGATGGCACTGGGGTTGGCTGTCAGTCAATTATGATATAATTCCAATAGTTTTCTTCCCAAATTACATACAATGAGCATCTAAAACTAGACCATCAAAGAGACACATATGCCAATAAATAATGTGTGTGTTATTCAAAGCTTTATCTATTGGATAAGATTCTTTTTTTTTTTTAAATACTGATATTTGGGATATAATCAGTTTTGTGTCTAAGCAAAATAAGTCTAAATGCTTAGTACTGAAATACAGTTTGTGTCCAATTTTGTCTCTTTTTAAAATGTTTTTTTTTTTTTTTTATTAAATAGTTGTCATTTACACTTGGTAAAAATGTAATGAAGAATTAACAAATAGAAGCAGTCCAATATAACCTCTTGTTAGTTTGATTTATTGGAAATAGAAGGTATTATTCTGAATGGTATGATAATATGCTGACATTTCAACTGATCACTCTAGTGCAGGGGTGTGGATCGCCAGTCCTGGAGTGTCGTGGTCCAGCAGGTTCTGATGATTTCCCTGTTCAGAAACACCTGGTTCACCTGTGTTTGAGGAGGAGAACCATCAAACTGTGCTGGACACCGACGCTCCAGGACCGGAGCTCGACACGCCTGGTCTAATGGACTCGCCAGTAGTAGTTCAGTTATTTTATCACTACTTTTCCTCCTTTTAGATTGGCTCTCCAGACTTGGTGATTCTGCTGGCATGCTCCAACCAGCAGCTCCGTCAGCGTCTAGAGAAACGCGCCTCAATGCAGGGTCGGCCTGATGATAACACTCACGCCATTGAGAAGAGGCTAGAAACGTTTAAGCACAACATAACTCTAATAGCCAAGTACTACCAGGAGAGAGGACTGATCATCAGGGTGAGAATTCCCAATGCTGTCTGAGTCCACAGGGTTTTACCCTCTAATGTCAGCTCTTGAATATTTCCAGACTAATTTGCATGACCAGGCATAGGCTGGTGGTTTACGTATAATGGAACTTATTCCATTGCTTATCATGAGTAATGCAAAGCAGTTTTCTTTTTTCCTCATCAGGTGGATGCAGACCGAGAAGAAGATGACATTTTCGCAGACATCAATGCTATTGTGAAAGAGAGACTGTTTCCAAATGATGCGAAAGAAGAGGGTATGTCTGTTGAAGCTACTTCAAACTTCAAAGGGGAATTTTGCCAGGTTTTTTTGCTAAATTTCTAAATAATTCAGTTGTTGAAAAGGAAACAAAGTCAGTCAGAATAGTCTGATATGAAGAGGCGGATTGTCAAAAAACTTGGAATTCTTTAGAGTGGTAGTGAAAGAAACTAGGGGTTGTGAATGTAAACTTCAATGCAGATCAATGGTTTTAGAGATAAAATAGCAAAGACTGACTGAAAATCTGACCAAAACACAGGACCAAGTAGCAAAATAACAAAGAGAAAAAATTTCTAAAATGATTACAGTATTTAGGCTACTGTACATAACACTAAATCCAGCATCTTCACTGGAAAAGATTGGTTAAATGTAAACAAATTCATTAAATTGAGCAATTCTTTGCAATTACATTTATAGACATTAAACACTTTGGTTCCTATCACAACCAGTTTGAACCGTTTTGATGTAAAATTGTGCAATTCACATAAAACCTCACTTCTAAATATACTTTAATGCTTTAGCCATTTCATTCAATACATTTGTTAAACCATCTGATTTTCTCTCCATGCTTTCCTGCAGAGCCATGCTGAAGATTTCCAGAGGGATGATGAGTGTACTGCGACTATAACTGAACTTTAGAGTGGATCGGTTTCTCTGTGATGGACAGTTCTCTTTTATTTGAACCTTATATCTACAGTGCAGGTTGGGGAGGACTCTCTGGTTATAGACAGTTTGCTGTATGTTCTCTCTGTATGGCATGACCAGCATTTAACTCTAACAGTGTATGCCATGACCATGTGAGAGTTTTCTGGGCATTTGGGTGGATTGTTCTGTCTTTCTCAGTCTCAGCTGCTTTACACTGTGCCTCTGTGTTACTTCGAGTCCTTCTGGTGAATGTTCTTGTTATTTATATCCAAAAGTTATCAGGGGTGACCCCAAATGAGGAAATGGAGATATGGAAGTGCATTTGAGGAGTGTTTCCTTTAAAAGACCTTTCTATTTAAACACACATTTCCTCAAGTTGTCATCTTGAAGGGGGGGTGGGGGGAAATCTGGGAAATAACTAATCAGTCATCTGCTGGCTTATAAACATATTTTGTTGGCTGCATAAAAGACAGGGTGTTTGTCTGACCACAGGCCATAGTTTGTCAGTGAGCACCAAAATATAGAAGATCTGGACAAACACCCCGAGGCTGTGCTCTCATTAATGGTCCTTAGTCCAGCTGGGCCTCTTACTCTCAGTTAACATTCAATTTTAATGACAGACATTGGTCGCACATACAAAATGCCAACATGCTTTAAGTGTAGGGGCGTAGCACACAGGGGTGTGGGGGTGGGTTGGAGGACGTGGGGATGGTGGTGGTGGTGGTGGTGGTGGGGTGTTCAACACCCCCACTTTTGCTGAAATACAATTCCACCCCCCCCACACACACACACACTTTTATCAGATTAAATTGTGTTAAATTAATTAAGTTGTATTTATAACTTGGCTTCCCCAGCCCAGAACACACCCACTTTTGGACACCCCTCTTTAAGTGTCTAATTTTATTGCATATTTTCAAGGAATCCAATACTTTGCACAAGCCAGTGAAGTTAAGCATCACTTTTCAAAAATTTTATATTTTCTAATTTGCTTTTTAATATATGTTTTTACTGCCTTGACTGCACAGCGGTGCAACGGGTAGCACTGTGCATCACACCTCAGGCTTTGAATCTGGGCCCTAGCTTTGTGTGTGTGGAGTTTGCATATTCTCTTTGTGGTGGCATGGGCTTCCTCTGGGGTCCTCAGTTTCTCCCACAGTCCAAAGACTGTGATTTCTAAATTGACCATAGGTGTGAGTGAATGGTGTGTGGCCTGGTACCCAGCCCAGTGTTAGTCCCTGCTTTGCGCCTGTTGACCCTGGCATAGGCTCCAGTTACCTGCGACCCTAGTGAGGATTAAGGGGTTACAGAATGAGTAACTGAGTAATCGGGAGTATTTAGTACCACGAGGTTTGCTTTCAAAACAACATACCTCACACCAGCCGTACAAAAATAAACTTTCATGTAGTTCCCAAAGACTACCACTAGATGGCAGACTTTGCTTTTCAGAAAAGACCAACACTGCTCGAATGCGTTCATAACTTCAGTCCTTGCTCGTCGCTGCTGGCATAAGATGGATTTTTCTCAGGATATTTCGAAACTCTTAGAAATGTTACTGAACTTTAGAATAAAAAAAGTTGCAAGCTGTAAATCGGGCAAAACAAAAACGCCCCCTAAAATCAGGCTGCAAATGACATCACACCGCTCGCTCCTCTTGGTGTAGATATCATTGTTCAACTTAAATGAGTTCTGGCATGCTTCATTTGCTCTGGGTGACCCATGAGCACTCCATCATTGGTGTCCCAACGAGCCGAGGAATGCTCCTGCCCCTCAGAATAGTATCCTCCTTATCACTGTCTTATCACTACAGTCTGTCTCCTGGCTGACTGGTGCGAATGACACCTTTAGCCTCCCTACAACATAACCAAACTTCACGCCTACTGCCAGAAAAAAATGATATTTGTTTTTGTATAATTGTGACAATTTTACTATTTATATGCTCATGCAATGTCAATGTACTGTATATACATTGTTGTAAAAAAGATATAATTAAAAGACCCGACTTTTTGATCCCCACTTTGTGTGCACTGGTCTGCATTTTATCAATGACTATGTATTAACCAGGATTGTCAGCCCAACCTCTTCTTGATATGTAGTGCTGTCACTTTACATACATTTCACTTAAATTCTGAAATATATATATATATATACACACACACACACACACACACACACACACACACAGGGAGTATGTTGACTAAACCAATAGAACAGTAAGTGATTCAGTTTTTGTCAGTCTTTCTGTTTTGTACCAGGAAAATATTGTCCAAGGTCATATGGTGCATTATACAAATGCAGAAGATACAGATGAGGTTCAAAATGCTGGAGTACTCCTTTAAGTAAACTGGAAGCTGGTACAGCCTCATGGCAGCACAATGGCGCCGTCTGACGTAGAGCCCACCACTCCACTTCTCCCCTCTCTGGACAATTACTTTCTCCCTTTATCTCCAAAAGCCTCATAGCTCCTCCTTTTGTCAGCAGTCTGGGGGCATATCGCTGACCACCGAGATTGATTGCATATTTTGGCCTTCACATTGTTCTTTTTGGCTCATTACATTGCGTGAGGAGCATTAATATTCAGAACATAATAGTATAAACATTTAAAACATTTTTAAGCAGTATTGTAAATAATTGTCCCGGACCAGAACAGGTCACCTCTGCCCCAAAGTGTAAGAAGCTTGTTTTCCCCTCATATAAATTCAGATGTATTTATGTCAGGTAAATAATGCTGATATCAGTTTGACACTTAAACTTTATGATAAAACATTCTGCACTGTCTCGTATATCTATATCCATATATAAATCCATACCTAATTTGCAAATGATAACATGCTGCTATAAAAAGAATTATCCATATTCTTTATTTCTAATTAAGGCTAATAACTAGATTGTCCTCCCACCTAATGGATGGAAGCATTCCAGTGTGCCATAAGTCTGTCCAGTCTATTTCCATTCACCTCCATTTATAGTCTGCCTGTGCTCTGGTACTGATAACGCATATCTCGCTCTCTAGAATGGCTGTATATAAGCACAGAGTTGGCTCAGACAACTTGCCCTTCACTCCCATCTTCCAGCTGTTCCCTGCTAGTGTAGCATCATGGCCCCGAAAAAAGTGGAACCCAAGAAACCAGAGCCCAAAAAGCCTGAGCCTAAAAAGGAGGAGGCTCCAGCTCCTGCCCCTGCTCCAGTTAAAGAGGAGCCCAAAGATCCTCTGCAGGACCTGAAGAGCGTCGTGTTGGAGTTCACCCCAGACCAGATTGAGGAATTCAAAGATGCCTTCACCTTATTTGACGAGACGCCAACAGGCGAGATGAAAATCAGGTATGCCCAGTGTGGAGACGTGATGAGGGCTCTGGGCCACAACCCCACCAATGCTGACGTTCACGTGGTGCTAGGGAAGCCCAAGCCTGAGGAAATGAACAGCAAGATGCTGGATTTCGAGACCTTCCTGCCCATGCTGCAGCACATTTCCAGGGCCAAGGACCAGGGCACATTTGAGGACTTCGTGGAAGGCCTGAGGGTCTTTGACAAGGAAGGCAATGGCACAGTGATGGGCGCCGAACTCCGTCATGTTCTGGCCACTCTGGGGGAGAGAATGACTGAGGACGAGGTGGACCGTCTCATGGTTGGACAAGAGGACTCCAACGGCTGCATCAACTACGTTTCTTTTATCAAGCACATTCTCTCTGGGTGAACTGGAGAATATCCTTAACAGAATTTTCAAGGACAGTTAAGATATCAACGACTAAAGGACTTTTCAAAGGAAAATGCTAATATTTTAGAACATCAAATAAAGATCATGATTTATCTGCTTCATTCTGTCATATTTTTTGTATTTTGGCTGTTGCTGGTGATGTATTTTTGTACAGTGGTGAAAAACGAATTATACATACCTGTCAGTATATACCAGTCAGTATGCACTGAGCAAGCAAACATGACTAATACAACGAATAGTCTTCCAATTGCAGGAGGAAGTGGAGTAGCAAACAAGCCATGAAAGGTTTGGCAAATGCTCTTCTCGAGAGTAACTAAGAATTATAAGTCAAAGAGACAGTTCCACTTAAACTGAGGGTTAAGTGCCTCACTCAGGGGCACAAAGGTAGAAAGTGGGCAAGTGTTTTACCAACTAGGCAACTTGAATAGTAATTTTCTGAACACACACACACGCATACACACAAATATATATATGATATATAGATATACATACACACACACGCACACACACACATACATATATGTAAGAATGGCTACCAGTTTCATATACTAGTACAGAGGTTACCTAAAGTTCATGTATAATAAACATGTTTTAAATGCTTTTTTAGAGATTGTCATTTTCAAATAGATATAAATGCAAACGTGATTAAAGTAGAAGAGCAAAAGGTTAAAATTACATGTTAGATGTTGCTCTCTGGTGAGTTGTGATATATTTTGGACCGGTCCGTGTGCTACTCATGTGGTCCTTGGGGGCACCACGTTGGTGACCCCTGATGTAAAGGAAATGCAATACCTGTCCTGTCAACTTTTCTTAAATGATGTAATTCCATTAGTGGGTTTTCTTTCATGTAATACAATACAAATATCAGTTTAATCTATCAGTATACAGAGTACTTCTGCATGTCCATCTCTCACTTGTTTAATTCATCTCCACTTTAATTGGTCTAGAGAACACTGTGGATAAAACAGTGCTCCGCTAAGTAGGATACGCATTGTACTTGACCTGAATCAATATGGAGTCCCATATCTCCCCAGAAGGAAGGAGGTGGATTATACCACTGATCTAATGTCATTTTAAAGACAGAGGCTTTAGATAATTCAGACTGACGCCTTGTTAAAATTTGAGCACTTCCCTTTTTGACAGTATATTGTTTATAATATGCTTGCACATATTTAATTTTGCTCAATTCAATTTATCAACCCAAGTAGACATGAATGAATACAGCACAGCACAGCCGAGGGTGGACAATGCAAAATTCTTTCCCTGCATTTAAACCATTCTCCATGTAAAGCAGGAGGTTGTTGCCAATGGGGGCCACCTGGGGTGGAGTGTGTGGGGATGATACCTTATTCAAGGGTATCTCAGTGGTCATATTAGGGATTCAAACCCACGACCTTCTTATTGCTGGTCCAACCCTGCAACCACTAGGCCATCCAGCTGACCATATCACTTGTAATTACATAAATGTCCAGTTTGACCAACAATAGCTAGTAGCAATTACAATTGAGTATGTAGAAATAGATTAACAAAACATTAAATGTGCAGTTTTCCACTTGCCTCACATGTTCAGCCAAGTTATGTTTGGTGTCCATATTTTGTCCTTTTTCCTTTAGTGCTGGAGCATTGCACAGATCTGTCAATGTAATATGAAAATGACATGAATGTCCCATGAAGGAAAATATAGAGGACAGTCTTTTCAGATAACTCCTTAATGAAGTGCTGGAGGCAGTTTTAGTGGGTAGAGAAACGATTTTGGGATGTGTGTCTCATGAATAATTACGTTTATTAGCAACACTGTCCTTTTAGCTCCCATTAAAAACGAAAGAGATAAAATGTTGACACCAAGCATACTTATCTACTGGGATAAGTCAAAATTGTGCAGTATTTACACCAAAGTAATTGAAATCATTAACTCCTTCCTCAATGCATATCCACTGTTCAGATGAGGTCCATCCAGAGTGAAGTTTTCACTATACATGGACTTTGAAAGGCTAGTGTTTTCAAATGTAAAAGTTACAAGATTCAGATAAAAATGATCAATTGGGAATCTGTAATCAGTTCATACTGAAGTCCAGATGTGCGTCAGTTGAATAAACTTACACCATATTAATGAGAAGGTTCGTCAAGTCGATCTTATTCAAGTCAAAAGTCAAAATTATTCCTTAAATGCGGGACAGTTTACGTCATTCATCTTTATTGATTTGATTGACTCACTGGCTAGTGTTTTAATATGTAATGAAACACTGTTTTAATACATTACGAAACTCAGTGTTTAACAGCAATAGTCTATTCAGGCAAGATTTTGGTGAGAAGAAAAATCGACTCATCCCTCTTTTCGACTTGAGTCACAAATGTTAATATCTCTATTCAATTCAGATGAATTTTATTTTATTTATATAGCACTTTTTACAACCAGGTTGTAAGGAAAAACAAGAGGAAGAAACCTCGGAGGAACCAAGACTCAATCAGTGAATGAAAATGATTAGCTGCCAGTTTGCATTACGGAAATAGAAAAGTAAAGTAAAGTGGACACTTATAATCACGCAAAGCACCATAGCATAGCCTGAAATTGTTTCTCTGCATTGAACCCGTTCACCAAATGAAGCTGGGGAACAGAGGAACACGTGGGGACAGTACATTGCTTAGGGGTGTTGCCACTAGCAGTCTTGGGATTAAAACCCACAACCTTCTGATGCAGGGGCGACTCCCTAACCCCTAGGCCACCAGCTGCCAAGTTAGTCCGGGTGTGTGAGCACATATGTGAATGCATAATGATTCTGCCGGCTCGAGTCAACAGTGCGCTAATGGGCAAAATGAAACTTTGAAGCTTCTTTATGTTCTTTATCGCTTGAAGCTTCATGCACATTAGAGACACCTTCTGGACAAAACACAAACAACAGCAACTACATTTCTTATACATACCTTGAATTCCTGCAGCATGTTTTGCGACTTAATGGTCTGAATCTGTCCATTCAAGTTTTACGTAAACGTATCATATTGACAATAAATCTGTAAAGGTTAATAGTAACATATCCGTCCTGCTCGCATGTGTTACATGAATTTAAACAATTTCACAGCATCAACAAATTTCAAATTTCAAATAGCAAACCTCTTTAGTAAACAAGAAATATTACCATTCAGATTTAACCTAGCCCTAGTCCTCAAGTTACCTACCAGATTTGTGTGATAAATGTATGAAAATCTAAGTTTTAAATCAGTTTGCCTAAGACCAGGTTTCTACACAGTGCTTCAAAATAAAATGTTATTTTTGTCCTGGATATTTTGTAGCTTCAGTTTCATTATTATGAATTATTATTATTATTATTACAGGCAGCAATTCCCCTTTCAGCTTCATTACACCAGTATGAACTGAACACTGTAAAACTGCACACAGTTCCAGTGTGAATTGTCCTTGGCTCCTTCCATGGTGGATTTCCCCACTAGTGCTCTACAATGACAGGCAGAGCCGGATGGCAGGTAAGTCCAAGGAAGGATCGGATTACATTGTTTCCGAGAGAAAGGGGAGAGTGTTTGGCGAAGGGGGGCGTCCTGGTATGCCCTCTTCCCACTACATCTGTACTTCCCCTGCACCGCTGCCTCTGTTACGCCCCAAACAGAGCAGGCAAGCCACCTTCCATCAATCAAACCCCCATTACTGTGACCACAGACACTATGTCTGCCAACCACAGATCCTTACAGAGAGCAATATGGTTGGATAGGGACGCTGGACATGTTTAAGCTGCATGCTGTCAGTGAGATATACTGGCAATTGGCCTCTTTAAAAACCCTCTTTGGTCTGATGTTCTGGACACAGATTAAGGCTAGACAGGGACTTTAAGAAGAAAAAAAGCCTTTTAAGAATCCCATTACTGGTGAAATTTGGCCCAGGGATAGGCTTAGACTGTCTCCTTGAAAACCAAACCTGTTTGGCAGAGACGTGGAGCTTTGTGGTGACTGCTGGGTGACATGTTTTCCTGCTCTTTTTGACGGCTCCTCAGAGGGATGTCTGCCGGGAAGAATTGAAGCCAAATGTCTTCGCCAGGATCACTCACCAAGCCTGAGAGTCTAAATAAGCACAAACTGTGATGATGTAGCAATTAGCATAACATCTCCTGATTTGTAATGTTTGTTGCTCTGGAGAAAGATTTATACCTACAGGTCCTTGGCACGCCTGGAAAAGTGCAAGAACACCCAAAGCCGCTGAAGCTGCTAATAATGAGGCAAAGCAGACAGAGAGTAACATTATGCAAATGTGATCCTGCCAACTGTTCAATATTAGCCTTATTAGCATTTTCAGACTCAGAAGATCACAGATTAAACTTGCAGAACACTTACACCCAGTTCTCTTTAATGCTGCTTTGGCCAAGAAATGCAAATCTGTAATCAGACAAAAAGATGGAAAGGTATAGCTCAAACCAACATGACAGACAAAATATGAAAGGTAAGTCTCACCAGCCGGGCTTAGAGGAAAGTGGAGAACTTAACATGGGCTAAAATATAACACCTTGTTTTTTTTTATTTTTTGGTTATAATTTGGTTAAACAAGTTACAGATATCTCTATATAGGAGGCAGTGCAAAATGTTTTGAGCACAAAATGAAAATGTGGAAATTACATATTATTTCCATGTTGTAAAGGAAATTTGACCTATTTTCATTTATTGTTAGTCACTCAATAACTTTCCAATGCCTAACAAGAATAAAGGTATGCAGTTTATGAAGTAAATGGATAAATGGTAAAAAAAAAAAAAAAAAAAAAAAAACTGTTTTTTGACTGGTAGTTAAAAAAATCTATTATTCATTTTCAATGCAAGAATTTATTTTTTGCCATCCATCGGTTACAATCTGTTACAAGCTGTTACCTGTGCACTCCAATTAGGCTATACTCCATTTGGACCTGCTTAAGCCAGATTGGCTCCAGCTCCAACTTCCCCCTGGCTACACATTTTGTTTATCACACATGCCTGTAGCTAGTTACAGTTCTCACTGTCTTTGCAGCCAATTATAGGACTCAGTACCTTTGCAGCTAGTTACTGGACTCACTATCTTTGTATCGCTTTGGTATTTTGTCTTGCAAAGTCTATGTTGTTTTGGAGCCATGTTCCCGATTCGGTTGTTCTTGGCACCACTGAGGTACCCTTGAGCTTGGTAGAGTCCCCACAAACTGCTCCCCTTTTGCTGTGATGTTGCTTTAGCAGTGCTTCACTTGGGTGAATGGGTTTAAAGCAGAAAACAGTTTCACAGTGTGTGCTTTGCTGTAATGTGTTCAGACTTTTCAGAGATTGTTGCCTATAAAGACCACAACAAGTGGCTTTTCCCACATGGCTGTAATAATGCTCATCTCCTCACTGCCTGTCCTTCCTATGAAGTTTAATGTAGGGCTGGGGAGGTGCTGGAAGTTCATTATGGGGATGTTCTACACTAAGAAAGACTCAATTCAATGTTCATACCACACCCATGCACTTATGTCTGTGCACGTATACCCTTCACTATGGCTTTTTCTCTGAAGTCGGTATGTGTTTTACTGAGTTCTGAATCCTGGGTCATGAGTTCTGCATATGCAGCCTTTCTTTCAGTGCCCTATCATTACAGATCTGATATTGGTATTATTATTATGGCAGAAATTTGTAGGTTTTTTACTGTTTTAAAATACATTTAAACCTTTTTAGCAAAAAACAAAAACGGTGTTGAAAGGTGCCCTGTCCCCCCTTACAGTACATTATTTTTAACATTTGCTTTTTGACTGAAGCATTCCTTCAATTCAAACACCCAAGCATTGGCAAATGCCTTATCCCTTCTGGCTCTGTGTGTGCATGTGGAAATAGGTTCATTTTAGGTTGCTATCTGACAGGAAATTGTCTGTGTGAGCTGTTTCTAGGTTTCTGAAAGAACTTTGGCAAACGATTAGGGTAGCTTGGTCTAAAACATTAAAGGGCAAGTCATACATATAATCTCAAATAACAGTATTATTTGTCTTTCATTTAAGTGCAAACATGGACAGTAAAACATGATGAGTACATCCTGTTGCAGGCAGGGACCTCCTATTGGCAAGCTTTAGAGAGGGAAAGAGAGAGAGAATTTCAGCTCACCTGTAATGTCATCCTAAATGTCAAAGAACAATGCTGAGTGTACCCCCATGGGCAGTTTTAGAAAATCTTCTTAAAGGTCTCTTATCTCTGCTGTAGTCGATTCAAACAGTAGACAAATGAAAATCAATGAATGCTGAAAGTATACTCTCTATATATATATACATATATCAAGATTATCAGTGGAATTGTGCTGTTTTCAGTGATTTACATGAGCGCCGTGTACTGTGTCTAAAGAGTAGTGTAGGGATCCATACAAACCCGAGAAAGATAGGATGTCGTAATCGTTAGAATTAAGGTGTCTCAATGCATCAGCCCACAAGTCTGCACAGAATATTCCATACAGAGGGGGAGGGGTTCTCTATAGAGATGACATCATCGCTTAGAGTCAGGTGCAGTGCTTGTGTGTGGCAATGAAAAGATCTATTCATAAAAGAGGATCCAATCTGCAAAGGTTCATGTAAACAAGCCAACAAGAAAATAACCATCACCATTACATCTTAGGTTCAAAAATGAGAAAAATAAATGATTTAATTATGTCTATACAGTTGTAGAGAGTCTATACAAAGCATTCAAATCCAGTTTAATTCAATGTAATAACAAGCGAAAGCCACTAGGGGGCACTCGTGCAGTTTTCTTTCTTGGTCTCAACAAGACGTAAGCTATGCAGGGTTTAATGCATAGAAAAAGTCAATTGTGTAAGCTGTGGCTGAAGATAAACACACATCTGGTAATTTCAGACTTTAAGTCTCATAATGCAGAGAGAGGCATGTCTCAAAATGGACCGCCTGTAAGATGTTATCAAGCGACTACTTTTCCTTCCCTGTTTTCAGTCTGGATTTACAGTTTAATAACACTCCAATTTATCCACTGCCCACATGTCTCTGGTCATATATAAATATATATGATCCTGCATATGTGCAAGTCGGTGGGTCAGTATTCCCAAGAGTCAGAAAGTACAAGCCAACCCTGCGCTAATTATGACCTGCTATAACTCAAGATATGATAAAACCACCAGGTGGCCGTAAATTCCAGTGATCTTGATGGCTATAATAGTGTTCATGTAGCCATATGGGGTGCTCAAGTATGTCCCCCAGTGAGGGAGGGTTAGAACTAAAGGCAATGTTGGGTTTAGCCAAAGAGCTAGCATTAGACCCTGAACCTGGAGTCATAGCTTCTTCTGCGGGAGCTGCGTGGCTCAGCAGGCTGACTTTATACACACTGACATGGCCACAGGAACCTGCCAGAGGCCATTAAAATCTCCCCAAGTCAGGTGTCTCCTCCACATCGCTCTACACCAGTCCCCCTCGGCTTCCTGCCCATGCACTCTGTTCCCGCAACAATTGATACGCAAAGGTGGCCACCCGGGACAGGACATGCTGCTCCAACTGGTGGGATGGGGGTTGAACTCTGTCCTCAAACAGATATCATGGTGCTCTGAGCTGCCTCAGACGAATTATGCAGCTTTGAACGCTCTACTGCAGCCTGAAGAGGGCTGATGAAAAAGATCTAATAGGAAACAGCAGGTTGCCATGATCTTAGGTCTAAGTTTCCTTGAAAATGTTTGGATCATTCGGGGCAATGTGAGTTATGAACCAGATTTATGCGTTTGTTATAGTTAAGGCCATCCATATGCCAGATCTAAGCTGCTTTTCAGCTGCACTGCATTTTTTTTTAAATTTCTTCTGTAGGCTAGTGGAGGTGAAGCCCGCATTTCCAGCAATGACTACAGTCTATGTATGCCTTGAAATGAATCTCATTTGATCAAGGGGCCCCCGGCTCTAGCCCATGCCAGCCGAAGAAGGCCTGAATCTGGTTATTTAGGTATTGTAAAATGAATTAATGCTCACAGGGGACAGAGTAGGGCCACTGTGTTTATTTTCTTCCAAGACTTAAGCCAGATGTGGATTGCCAGTACGGTAGGTGTTGTAGATGCTGGGATTTCCACAAGCAGATTGGACATTGTTGTGGTAGATGGTCAGCCATGGAGACATTGCTTCAGACTGCATCAAGCCTCTTCAGAGTGCTTCCTGCAGACTGGCGATCAAAAGCCCGCTTCGACAGAGTCTTGGCATTTGCATGCAAATCTTCTCGTTATACCTCTGCAGTCGTTTGAGTGTTTGTACAGATATCTCTGTTTCATTCAGATTCGTCTGGTGGCTAGAATGTCTCTGCTTTTTGCTGCTTTCACCTCACTCTCCCTCCTTTTTTTACCTAAAGTCTAAAATTTTCTCCAGATGCCATCAGAAGACAGGAAATACTGCTTCCTAGAACACAAAGTCCACAAGGCTCCAAGGCTCAAGATTCAAATAAACTCAGATTTGACATCAGTCTTCTGGCCATCCTTTTATTTGCACCGTTTGATGTTGCGTTTCATGCCTCGTTGTGATTTTTTGTAAAAACAGAGAGCCTCCGAGTGTCCGAAATACCACAAACGTCTTAGCATTGATGGAAAATGAAATATCAAAATCCTCCTGAAAAATGCCCTTTGCTCTTCGTGGAATGAAAATGCTGCACACTGATGCAAAAATCCATCCCCACAGTTCCAAGTAGGGATAAGTATGTTGAAGACAACCTCGGTGGGCCTGTACACAAACAGCAGTGTTAATGAAGCCTTCCAGTGTTCAAAATAACGAACACATATTGGTTTTCTAGGATTTAAAAAACACTCATGTCCCTCACAGTTGGAGATTCTTGGGGAGAAAAGTATTGCTATGGTGGCCACCGTGTGACTGGAAACAGACAACGTCACTGATGGTTTCAGCACAATTACTGCTTAGAGACATCTCAAAGTCTTTAGACTCTTTCAGACCATTTTCCACTTTCTCGAGGATAGAGCAATCATGCAAGACAGTTGTTTTTCTTTTTCCAGAGCGCTTTGAACTTCTTGTTTTTTGTTGGGGGTTTCAGGGTGTGAGAGAAGGGAATCTGTTTTGATGGGTTTGTTTTGAAGGCTCTGGAGTGGGCAGGACCAGAGAGCATTGATCTGGAAAAGAGACGTCCCATGCCGAGCCCCATGTCTGAGCTGAAGGTCAAGGGGTGCTCAGGGAGAGCAAGGCCGGCACAGAAGGGTGAGGGCACTGGGGTCAACCCTCCAGAAGGGTGCTGTGGGGGTGGGGACCGGGAGGAGGGTGGTCCCATGAGAACGCTCCGCGAATTAAAATGCAAGTGTTGACGAGTAACTATGGAGACTGGAACACAAGCCTGGAATAGCCAGAGACTCGCAGCAAACATACACAATTGCACAACAATAGAGGTTCATCCCCATCTCCTTTCACTACTTGCTTTTAGCGGTAAAAGCAGCATCGAAGGCAAATACACAAAACTGAATCTGTAGTGGACATAGGCAAGGCTGCTTTAACAAGGCTGCCTAAAACAAAGCTTACGTTTAGCATAACAAACTATTCAGTTAGACAGTGGAGTTCAGAGATGCATCACAATGAAACTTTTAGATGGTTGGTATACAGACATTTTGGAAGCAAACATGCATTTAAAGCTTCTTAAAAGAAGATCATTCAAGGACGTAAATACGCAGTGACAAATAGCAAATCCCATAGCTTCTGGAAAATAAAAGAAAGAAGCTGGTGCAATTCTGACCTCACTTATTGAATGATAAAAATATTGTTGATGGTGATACTAAGGCGGGACCGCTACAAGGTTAGCAGAAGTCAACATAGGATGTTGTGAAGTCTGGAGACGAGAAGCAGAGGGTTTTAGAAGTGAGGGGACCCTCACGACAGCTTGTGGGCAACGTTGCATAGCTCAAATTTGCTAAGAGTTGAAGTACTGTTTCATACCACACTCTTAAACAGTAATGAAGCCTTTAAACCAACAAGAATTTCTCAAAACCCATGACTGTGCAAGACCAATTATTGGCCAAAGATCACGAAACAATATTTAGGAGTGAAATACATTGATGTAATTATGAAAATTATGCCAAATTATGTCCTGTCCCACTGTCATCTAATACAATGATAATGGACATTATTTAGAGGAGCTAAAGAACACCTTGGAGTAAACATTTGTCTCCAGTAAGACCCACTCAGAGTTCCTGTTACTGAAAATCTGATTTGTGGGGAAGTGAATTCATTTATTGATGCAAGACTCATCTCATTGTCTTCCCCAGCCTTGCACACAATACCTTTGGGAGAAGTGGTGTGTGGGTGGGGGGCATCGATTGACCTCCCTCAGTGTGGATAAGCTATGATCTCTGGTCTATATCCTCTCACCCGCATCTGTCAGACGTCGTCTCTCGCTGTTTGTATGATGAGGATTATTCCCCTGGAATAATCTTGTGAGCTTAATTGAAATGGATTTGAATAACATCGCTGATATTCTGTTTGTGAGAACATATATGGAGCATGTTTACACTTCTTGTTGTTTACAGGACGGCAGGATTACGATGATCAGTTCATGGTCTGTCAGTGCCATTTGGGGCTGTTCTGAGACCTGTTTGTTGAGTTCTCTCTTGTTGTAATGCTCAGATTGAGTCGGCTATACATCAGCATGAAAAAGGGCAACTTATTGTGTTAGTGTTTGAATTGTCATTGTCATATTGAAACCTTTTCCTTTGTTCATGTTAATTGCTTTACACCATTTGAAAACTCTAATTTGGACCAAATCCCAGATAAAAAATCATTGGGAATATTTATTTCTTCCTCTTTAACAAAAGTTTTATACAAGACATGAGGTTTACCAGTTCACTCACTCGTTGCATAAATATACAAGACGATTTGATTTGGAAATTTCTTTACTATCAGGTCATTTGATTTAGAAAACTTTTTGTCCAAATTAGAATTCAGCAGGCACACAAATAGATCAGATAATTTCTGTAAAGTTACATTATTACTTCCCTTAACCTTTGGTTTAAGACCTCATCCACTACATTAGGACTGCTTTGTGAGTAGCAGTTCTGCTGTCTTCTTGTAGTGGTTAAGTTTTGTTCTTTTTAGAGCATGCAGTAAGACATGCCATATCCCAAACCACAACTATGGTCTGCACCACTTTAATAAAGAGCTATTTGTAATTTGTAGTGATCTGACAGAAGTTTTGGCAATGTGTTTTTCTGAAAATTATGGGAGTTGTTTGTATGACAGTCGAGTTCTAGAGTTTGTTAGCCATGTTAGATTCACAGCTGCAGTTTCAAACTAGAGAACCAGCAAATAGATATTAAAATACTGTTCATTTAAGATGGTAAATGGACTTATATGGGTTTGTCTTTTAGGGAAAAATTAATATGGCAGTTTTACTTGATGTGGAAGCTCCTTATCAAATGTTCTTCACACTCTTTATAAAGGTTGTTATTTAAAGAACCATCCACTGCAAGGTTTTATAGGTAGCCAAAGCTGTTTTTATGGTGTCACTTCGAAGGACCCAGAAAGAAAGCTTTAATTTTAGTAAAGTAGGTGAGAAAGGTAAGAGGAGGTCAGGTTAAATCAGGCTGAGAGAGCTGTCATGGGTGGGTGTAAAGGTGAGGCTAGTAGCAGAGAACAGGAGTGTAACAGTATCTCTGTCCTCAGCAAGCACAAACGTTTCCTCAAATTGCCCTTTCTGGGCTGCGCAGCCGTGTTCAGTCAGTTTATTTGAATTAAATGTCATTCTGGGGTTCCATGTGGAATTGCTATATCCTTCATTTTAATGTGGTCTGTTTGATTTAAAGCAAATAAATAAATAAATGCAGCGAGAGCTGTCCCGCACCGAGTTGTAGCCGCAGGCCACGTTTGAGGTCTTTACAGTTTCCTATAGGTATTCTTTCATTCTTTCCAGGCCAGTAGGGGAACTGGCTTTGTGTAAGTTGGCAGAGGTCCATCGCGCCATCTTCTTAGAGTGGTAGAAACAGCCAGAGTCTGTCCAGCTACCCTAAAAGGGCTACTTGTTTGTTGCCTTAGAGCATGACTCCTGTTAATACGAGCCACTTAAGCACTTGCCACTTCTGTGCAGAGCCTCCTAAAACCTCGACATTAAAAACACAGATCGTTTTTGACTCAAGAAAAACCTTGGAGTCAAGTTTCCACTGAATACACAGATTCCCTGCTCCTTCAGCAATATACAAAACAGCAGCAATGGGGCATGAAGCCAGACACACACCTAGACATTTCATACTCTCCGTTTGTGAAAATTGCTAAATTATGGTCAAAGTGGAAGGTTACATGGAAGAAAATATCTTTACAGTTCCCAAGCTGGGAGCATCTACTTATACTGCTGAACTATTTCTTTTCCTGCAGTTTTCCTCCTTCCTCTGTAATGTAAAGGAAAAACACAGGCTAGCTTTGTCTTTATTCTCATTTTATGGGCTAGTGGCGATGCAGTTTGTGTAAAACCAACACAATTATGGATGGGCTGCATCATCGCCTGCCTTGAATTACTGCAGCTTGTGTAAAATGTCTGCTGACAGCACACTATGTTGGCATTAATTAGCTCGTTATTCAGTAAACGCAGCAGCCGCTCCACGAGCTTTTGGTGCCTCTGGTTCATGGGGAACTCATTTGACACTGCACTGGCTGAGGCTCACATATTAAAAAACGGAATGTTATAGTATGATAACTATTTTTTGAGAATTATAATTTATAGACATAAAAGAAGTAGCTCGCTTTTTTATTTTGGAAACCAAAATAAAAAAAAGTATGAGGTAAAACTGCAATTCATCACTGAAGGATGAGCACACTGGTGTTGGCTTCGATCTCGTCTCTCATATCACCAGTGCCTCAGCGCTGGCACAATCACTCTTGGGAGGCAATGCAATTGTCTTTTGGCTAGATGTTGCTCTGGTGACGTCAGGAACTTTAAAGGGATGTCAAAGTGATGGACTGATTGCTTCAAACTCATTCATTGTGCCAGAAGAAAAGGGGAAATAAAATTTGCACGACACTGAAAGACCGGCCACACCAACTCATTACTTATCCAATTCCATCCTTTTCGTTTGATTAGATAGGCCATTTCATTATGCTATAATTTAATTGAACTTTAAAGGCAGCTTGATAGCATTACTTGAATGGCTTATGAGATATCGCATATGTTTAGCTATGAATTATTGTTACTTTTGGTAGTATAACATGTACATCATAAATTGATGGATTGCTTTTAGACAGGTAATGGCCTTGTAACTATGCAGGGGTCTGACCTTTGAGTTGAACCATTGATCCAAATCAATTCACTGCCTCAGAAGGAAGGTTCTTTTCAACCCAATTCATATACTACTATGTTTTGATGAGTGTTATATGGTGTAGCCACAAATCTAGAAACTAGACTAAATTTTGTATACACTGCAAAGTAGATTATTAGTAGATTATTCTATTAATTCAGCATTTATTCATTATTTCAAGTTTACACCTTCACATGATGTGACCAACTTGGGAGGACAGTGACAATATATTGTGCACCGAATATTATTCTTTTTTTCAACAAAACCTCTGCCACTCTCAGCAGTTCAGTATCTTCCTGTGTTTAAAACAAGTGATGTGGGTGTTTTTCTTTGATGAGCTCATTTTCTGATTGTCCTACTACAGTTTTTTTTCCTGATGGAGTGTTTGAATGATGCTCAGGTCAGCCTCTAAGTTAGAGTTATACTTCTTATAATTCTCCTGTAACTTGGAGTAAATTCCAGAACTCATCATATTAAGAGTGCTGTTACTTTATGCAGTAGAAATTTATACTGTGTAGATTTAAACCTGCTCAAACGGAATATCAGAACATTTGAGATCTGTGTTTTCTGCAGAACAGATACATACACAGATATGAAGGAATATCCATCTATCCACTACACCACGGCATACAAACCCTTAGACTTTAAGGGGTTAAGTAAATTAGCCGAGTAAGGGATATAGAGATTGGTCTACTGAATCTAATCCCCTTTTATAAAACAGAAAGGAATTCAGTGTTCCATCTGAAGTCAAGGTCACTGCTCCTTTCCTCCAGATACTGTCAAAGGAGCACTTGCAAAGGTGCAATATTCAGCAAACCTGCTCGATGGCATTGCCCATCTTTCAGTTTTGTGCCAGAGAGCAATTCTTAGTCATTGCCCTGGTCTTCACAAGCACACCCTGCATTCCTGTGGGGATCCTTTTTCATCAAAACTGTTTTGTTCATTCCCATGCTGTTCCAGAAAGCAGACTAAAGGCTGTCTAGCTGAACAGTAGGAAATTTTTTACTGCTGCTGCTGCTGCTGTTCATGGTCAGATCTCAGGTTTCTTAAGAGCTCGTGTATCATAATAATGTGTTCTAAAGAGCCCCCGAATGGTCAGGAAAGGGCTAGGGCTCTCTGGGTGAAACGGAGGTAGTGGCAGGAGCAGAGGACAAACTTGTCATTTTTTTCTGAGCACATCTTCAACTTGGCTGTCGCATGGTTTGCAAAGAACACAGCGTTCCCCAGGCCAAGGTTCGCTGGCAGTGCCAAAGAGGAACATAAACCTGTACATCAAGCAGAAACAGACACAGGTTGCTTTCATTCATTGCTCCACTTTAAGCATCAAAGGACAAGAGTCATGGAAGTAACAACAGGGGAACTGGATTTGAAATTTGTACTTGGATTTGTCTTGGTTTGATTGGTAATTGGGCAAAAATGCTATGTTTATGCAGTTTGACAAACAAAAATATCTTATTAAAAACCATCAGCGGAACATGTTTTCAGTTCCATTAAGCTCAAATACCGCAAACCTTGTCAGCGACTTGAGTATGGAAATTCTCTCAGAAAGGTGACATTGTGCCCAGAAAGGTGCATAAGTGTGAACAGTCAAAAGAATTTTGAATCACACTATTCACTGTGTGGATCTTTAGACAATACTTTAGCACTTTAAATTAATACTTTAATTTAGATTATCTCTGTTTTTTGACATTTTTATCTTTCAACATCTTTTGAACTCACATGCCTTTTGTATCCTGTGGATCTTTTATGATGAACGAACCAGAAGAAATGGTCCATAATGACTGGAAATCGAATGTTTGGGTAGTAACTTACATTAAATGTAAGTGAATAGAACACTATTAAGCTGTATTATATATGTATGTATAGTGTATCAACAGTATTGGTAACAAAATAATGTTATTATTTTTTGCCGTTCATATTCTTATCACATTATAATTGGGTGAACATGAGGAGTTGTACATTTCTTGTACTTATATGGCTTATGTTTATGAAACTCCACTACCAGGCAAAAGTTTGGACACAATATCTCATTCAACGATTTCCTTTGTTTTTATTATTGGCTACATTATAGATTAATACTGAAGACATCACCTATTGCTTTGATGACAGCTTTGCATACTCTTGACATTTTTTCAGTCAGAATAGTGAAAGATTGACCTGGAATGGTGTTTAATTAACAGATGTTCTTCGTCAAGAGTTAATTAGTGGAATTTCTTGCCTTTTTAATGTGTTTGGGATCATCAGTTGTGATGGTTGTGTTGGTACACAGTTAGTGACCCTGTTCCAGTTTGGTTCTACTCCACATTATAGCAAGAACCACTTAACTAAGTAAAAAAAGTCAACAGTCCATTGTTTCCTTATTACAAAATATGTTATTATTTGTTTGTTGGTTCACTGCATAATTCCATGTGTTTCTTCATCATTTTGTTTGTTTTCAATATCAATCTACAAGAAGGTGTTTCTAAACTTTAGAGTGGTAGTGTATAAAATTAATGCAGAATTGTATAGGTTAGTTTTGTCTATACATGTATACAGTCAGCACCAACTATTGGTACCCTTTGTGAGGTGACCTTTTTTACTTGGTTTTAGGAACCAAAAACCTGTGCATTAAGCAGAAACAGACACATGTTGCTTTTATTCACTGCTCCGCTTTAAGCATTAAAGTACTAGGGGCATGGAAGAAACAAGAGATGGAACTGAATGTAAAATGTGTGTTTGGATTTGTCTTGGTTTGATCTGTAATTGGGCAAAAATGCAATGTTTATGCTGTTTAACAAACAAAAACCTGTTATGAAAAACACCACTAAAACAAAAACATCAGTGAAAAACAAAACAAAACAAAACAAAGCAAAAAACAAATGTGTTGCAGTTTATTGGCACCCCTGAATTTATTCTTTTGTGTGACCGTCAGCTATTTTTTTACTGTTATAATTCCTTCTGAGATGCAGAGCATAAAGCAACAACTGAGATTCAGTAGGGTCCCTAGATCCTACAGGGTCCTCTGTCCTCTCTTTTGGACTCTTCTCTTCATCTAACCCTCCTCAGGTTTCCATGGAGGTTAGATCAGGGGACTGGGATGGCTATATGAAAACCTTGTGGTCATTGTGGTCATTGGAGGATTTTTGTGAGGATTTCAGTCATATATTTTGCATCTTTGTTCTGTTGGAAGGTCCAACCACAACCCAGTTTGAGTTTTTTTGGCTTGGAGTCCATGATGCCATGTTTCCTAACAAGGTTTCCGGGGTCTTTGGAGAAAAAAAACATCACAGATCCTTCACCATAACAGTTGTGATCCGATTCTTTTCAGTATAACGAACCATCCTTGGATGCCAAACCCACTTTCCTTGTTGAGTCCTTGTTGCTACCTACAACAACTAACTGCATGACTTCGATTGTGAAGGGACTGGCACAGCGTGAGCGCCATAAACTCGGCAAGTGATCAGTTGAAGCATCTAATCATGCCAATATAGAACTCATGGCTTAAAATCTCTGCACTGAGGAAGAGAGTGTTTGCATATTCCTCAGTATATTGCAGTTTAAGCAGATTTGTGTGGGGGTTTAGAGTGTAATATAGAAGTAAATTAGAGTAGCACGAGTACATTTTTTCCCTAGCAAGTATGTAGAGGGCCCCAATGCTGGTTATATCATACGTTTTGATCAATAATTTTAATCATAACTTGATGATAATGATGATAACTGTGTCTCTGAATGATGGTACATACAGTCCCGTTTTGCATTAGGTAATCCTATTAGTACTCAGTGTCTTACCTACCATTTGCAGGACACTTAGCTCAATCTCCTTCCGAATGGTTTCGCTTTTTTCCGAGGCATGGTCCAAGGCAGCATCGCGGCTGTGTGTACCAGCTCTGTGTAGAATGATGACATTGGCCCTGAGTGCTTATGCAGTGAGGCCAGTGCCTCGCTGCCACTAGCTGACTTGAGGGAGCAGGGCTTGAGATGTTCCCACCACCGTGGGGCGGAAGTGTCACTGTCACACACAGAAACAAATCCTGACTGGCCCGCATCCCTCCGTCCTCCGCAGAGCAAAGGACACGGCTCTGTGAAGTGGGAACATCTAATGCCCCCGGAGAGAAGAGTTATGTAAAGGACTGAAATATTCATCTGCCCCACATGAGAGCGCTTTTCACCCCCATCACCTGAGAATGCAATCACCTCTGTAATCTAGGTCAGAACTATGTAAAGTGGACTACGATCAGAAAATCAGAAGAATCAGTTTACTTATTTTATTGTGTACTAATGCTTCCAGAGGTCATACAGGAGTATGGAGTGGAAATTGTTAATGAGATTCCATTTTAAGTATTTTGACCAAAAAACTGCTTTTCTGAAAGCTCAAAAAAGTTCTTGTCCTCATCCCTAATGGTCACTCTTTAAGATCTGCTTGCAGGAGTTACATATTATATACTAATGTGTGCACTTTTTCTTGTCAGGCTAACTGTGATTGGCATGTAAAACAAGTTGCAAAATACAAAAAAACAGTAGGATTTCTTAAAGTATTTTAGCACAAAATTATTCTGTCTGTCTGTCTGTCTCTCTCTCTCTCTCTCTCTCTCTCTCTCTCTCTCTCTCTCTCTCTCTCTCTCTCTCTTTCTCT
>JBBMFX010000037.1:4402691-4433218 GCA_037832545.1 Rhabdalestes septentrionalis | reverse complement strand
ACCATACAGCATCTCTGGACCTCAGTACTATCAACTCTGCTTCATCAACATGTAATTATGTACCTGAGTGATTTTCATACATCAAACATATCTCTTTGTTTAAATATTAGGGGAGTACAATATGAATACATGTGAATACAATAGACCGTCACGCATAATACAGTCTTACAAGCAAGGCTACCATACCATTCATAGTGGATCATGTTTGTTTTTCCAATTTTCACCTTTTAAAATTGCAGAAACAAAAAAAAATGCAGAAACAAAAATTGTTTTCCCTGCCCCAAATGCATATGCACATGTGAGATCCGCGAATTTCGCGTTTTCCACAGAAATACTGTAGGCTCCATAAACTGCGTGTTTACGATCATGCAAAATGTTTCTCATTTTTGCTAAAAAATTATGCAAAAAGGGCCTGTGCGTTTCTATAGAGCAGTGCATTTCATATTAAACCACTGAATGACTATTTATATCAGCAACTAAACGATGCTGAAGTGGGTGTAGTTCTCCTTTACACTGGTATGTCGTTTATCCCTTTCTTGATTGTATCTTTATGGACCAAAAAAAGACTCTCCAATGACTTCTCAAGACAGTATATGCCTTTGCATGTGTATACACATGTGTGTGCGCATGTGTGCATGCGTGTGCTCCTGCGTGTGTGCATGCATGAACAGTATATCTCTGTGCATGTGTGTGTGTGTGTGTGTGTGCACACGTGCAAAGAGAGAAACGGGGCTTGGGGTGGGGTGCAAAAGAAGCAAAGAAGGCAGTAGGGGCATCTGTGTTGAATTAGGCACAGTAGTCAGTGGTAGTTAAATTCTCAGAGGAGGAGGAATCAGAAGCTGTAAATTTTTAAAAGAAGGAAACTCCTTGCACGCAGACACCCCCGCTCCACTCCATACACACACACGCACACACACACACACACCTACACTCTCACACACACACACACACACACACACATACAAACACCCCCTCCCCAACCCACCCCCACACAGATGGGATGCCAACTCCCTTTTTCTGACAAGCTACTCACGAGCCATTCCTCTGTGTGCGAAGAGAAAGGAGGAGGCACCCGGTGACAGCCTGTTGAGCAGCTAGGTCTAATTCTAGACTGTCGTGTTTGTATTTGTGTATATGTGTGTAGTGTGCATGTATGCATTTGTGTGTTGGGAATTGCTAAAGACCGCCTGGTATTTAAACAGCCCCCTTGTTCTGTGTGTGTGTGTATGTCTCCTGTTCAACCACGACTGTTCTTGTTTGCTTTTATACTCCAGCTCTTCTGCAGCGCAGCACTCTACACCTCTTGCAGCGGGTCGTTTGTTTAATAGCTGCTGTGGTGCCGCCATCGCTGGCTTGAAATGGTACTGGCCTTTGGAATAGGACAAAGTACAATATAAACAAATGTGTTTAATAGAAGTAATATACAGTATAAAATCATGTAAAGATGAATAAGCCAAAAGATTTGGAGTTTGAATTACTTTCACTGATCTGATATAAGGATTGCAGCGGGTAACCATAGTCACTTTATGCACACAGAATTCAATTACTAGTCCAAGTAGGAATGCCATCAATTTGTCCCTGAGCAAGTATGCAGTTCTGTGAAAAAGTGTATGCCCCCTTTTCGTTTCTTTTATATAAGGCATATACAGACAGATTTTATATGGTCATAGAGAAGAAAAAAAAAAGGTTAGCTAACACCAACTTAACCAATTTCTAGCTAAACTTGAGACTCTTAGACCTGATTACTTCTAGTTGATGAATCCAGACATCATTTAATTAAGACCCTGTGAAAGTAGTCTAAAGGGTCTCAACAAACAGCACACACTGGAAGCGATGGGAAAGAAAACTGCTGAAATATATAAATCTGGAAGGGGTTACTAAAGAATTTTCAAAGTAGAAGGACTTCAGGAAACCACAGTGAGAGCAATTATCTCTAAATGGAGAAAATTTGGAATAGTGGTGAATCTTCCCACACCGGCCTACCCAAATTCCTCCATGAGTGCAGCAACAACCCTGAACCCGGAAAGTCATGAACACGAAAAAACAAAAATTAAGGAGCAGACAAACTCGCTTGCCTCTGATAAGGACAGCATTAATGATTCCACCATTAATATGGTGGGACAGTTGGTGGCATGCTGGTTAGAGAGTTGCCCCAGCAATTGTTAGGTGGTGGATTGGAATCCCTTGACTGTCAGTGGTAAGGGACTGTCCCCACACACTGCTCCCTGGACTTTTGCCTCAATGGCTGCCCAGGGCTTCTCTTGGGTGAATTAATTAAATGCAGAGGACACTTTTGTGCTGTTTACACTGTGTGCTGTGCTGTGGTGTGTTCAGGTACGACAAATTGACATTTTACACCTACAGAAAAAGCGGAAACAGCATCCTTGAGAAGGTTGCAAGGTGTAAACACACTGCTAACCAAGAGGTACATTAAGGCTCACCTCACACATACAACAAACAAAAAAAGAAAATATTTTTTCCCATTGTAAAAACATGCTGGTGGTAGTGTGATGGTGTGGTGGTAGTGTGTTTTCTGCTTCAGGGCCTGGGCCACCATAACCGATGCATCCATGAACTCAGTTCTTTACCAGATAAATCATGCAGCAGATTATCTGATCATCAATCTGTGATCTGAAGTCCAAGTAAAATTGGGTTGTGCAGCAAGGGCAGGTCTCTTCTGAATGGCTCAAAAAAGCACACTATTAAGGTTAAAAAGTGATCTCACTGAGATGCTGTGGCATTTTAGCAGTATGAGCTTAAAAGCTCTATTGTGAAGAAATTAACCCTTAGGAAGCGAGTGGCATGGATCTTGGCTGCAAGTGCAATAAATGGTAAATTGTCTTATGATGTCATGATTTTTTGTGTTACCAGCATCGTAAAATACCAGCAATCTGATTGCTTCAGATGGTTTTCAATGAACAAAATTCCCATGAACTACATAAAGAGTGTCCTTTCCCAAAAAGGATCCCATTGATGTATTTTTTGGAGATTAAAACAACATGAGAGTCTAATCAAACCGTGCTATGTAAGATTTGTCAGTTCTTTTAACGAAGAGTAGCAGGACTCAGGAAGCATTTGGACTTTTGTAATGCACATTTATGCATCCTGATGCTGTGATAGGTTTGGAAAATATTTTTATTTATAGTGTCATTATTACTCAGTTTTACAGCATGATTGACTGTTTTTAGATTTTATTTCAAAAAACGCTAAAACAATATGGCAAAAAGAAAATATTTTCTTTTAAACTTTCCATAAAACAAGACTGTGTGCAAGTAGAGCTTCATCATTCCAAAACATAATAAAATATCTTCTGTTCTACTTTTGAACAAAAATGTGGTATTGATTGAAAGATTAGAATCCCCACAGAGTTTCTCTGCTTGTTTCAATGGGCTGTGAGTAAAATGTGATTCATATCAAATCTCACCAAGCTTTTGTTATCACTGGCGATAGCTGTGACTGACCTCTAGGGGTTAATTACTGGTTATTATTATTGACCCAGAGATTCAATATAGTTGCAACACTAATACAAAGCCAGTAAAAGGACTAAAGGTTTTGGCGGAAAGCCTGTTCTCTCTTGGCGGCTTCATCAGCAGTGAACCTTTCTGTCTAATTTGTGGCACCATGGTAATATTCAACAGGCAACTAAAGCAAAGAGAGATTAATGGGGCCCATCTGCCATCAGTCATCACTGAATGTGTCTTTGGATTATCACTGTGTTACTGCCACAATTATTGCTTCAGGGTTATGATGATGATACATGCGCCCGAATCAGGTTTGTTTGTTATTTCAATTACCCAGCCAAAAAAAAGGCACGTTCGCACTCTCCTGCCGGTGAGCTGTTTTCAATAAGAAACTTTGGCTGAGCGGAGGAAGAGGCAGAGAAAGAGGGCGAGTTTTGTAACTGCGTCTGGATTGCATTTCAACTGTTTCCTGCTGTTTTGTTCAGTTTCAGGTGCTGGTATATTTCCTGAGAGGGTACAGAACATTAGATAAGCATTGGATTCCACAGCCTTGTTGCATTCCAGGCTGCCTTAAATCTGCCATTTCAGAAAGAGAGGGAGTTGGGGGAGAGAGAGAGAGAGAGAGAGAGAGAGAGAGAGAGAAAGCAAGAAGGAGAGAGAGGGAAAGAGAGAAAAAAAAGTGATAGAGAGAGAAAAAAGAGACAGAGAAAAGAGAAAGAGAGAGAGAAGGAGAGAGATAAAAGGAAAGAGTGAAAGAAGAAGATAATGGTCAAAACACAACAAAAAAGAGAAAAGTTTTCTTCAGTGTTTAGTTTCGTGGATGTGAGTAAAAGAACATTTGCCACAATAATCTATGCCTCGCCAGCAAAAACTGTTTGGCTTCACAGAACTGGTTCAACAAACATCTCTGACATCTTTTTTTTATGGCCGGTCTTTTGGCGCTTGTCATAAACAAATTAAGAGATCTGTGGAGGAGAGCGTGTTTTCTGTGTTTCATTGAAACAGGCCGGCCCCTGAGCACACATGCGGCCCTCGGCCAAGCCTCCGAGGATGGATCACGTTAAAGTCGACTTTTTTTTGCCTAATGCTCAATACCACACAATACAATAGGACAACTCCATGAAAACCACATTTTAAAACCCAGAGAGCTTACAATAGTTTGGTTGGCTTAAATTCTCAAATGTGCTATCATTAATTAAATTTACTGGCATTTTTATGCGTCTCCTTGAACAACTATTTAATGATTCATTGACAGTCTGCTTTATGTGTTTCTTTAACAGTAACCAAGTGCTTCTGAACAATGAGCCCCTCTCTTAGCTGGTTCTTCAAATATTTACAGATGTGTTCTATCTCTGAGAGTTATAGAGCTTATTTTAATCTCCCAGTGTTTTATTTATTTGTCATTCTTAAAGCTATCACTGTAGCCAAAAACAAAATATTTTACCATCGTTGTAGGCATGCCAGTTCATTTGTCCTGGTTTTAATACCAGGAAAAGCCTGATAAGGAATTTCAAAGAGGAGAGGAAATCGTGAAACATTGTAAAATATTTGGTTAGATGATAGACACAAATTGTGAATTCAATTGGAAAAAACACACCTAAACTTCTGTATTCCACTCTACGGAGGGATTTTTTGGGAATTAATAAAAAGGTGAACAAAGACTCCAGATCATGTCTTGTGGTGCTAAATTGTCAAGTATTAGTCCAATGAATACTCCTGCTGTGACTCACTAGGTTCCTTGTGGGAAAGTTTCAACGCCCAAATGAATTATAGCTAATGCAGACTGTTCTTCGCGGTTAGGCCTGGGTGAGTTGTAATGTTGCTGTTTGTGACTAGCAAACTGACACCTGTTGACCCGCATGTGCCGTGCAATTTTTGCTAGAATTCTAAGGGAGTAGAGAAGACAATGGTAATATTTAGACAGATAAGAGAGAGAGACTGAGAGAGAGAGAGTGAGAGAGTGAGAGAGAGAGAGAGAGAGAGATGAAAAGAGAGCATAGCTGGCCTAGACTCCTCCAGTGTCTCTGATGGGGCTCCACTGATGTCTTTACAGGCGTTCCACACTCCTGAAATGACTTATTAAATCAGCTGAAATGACCCCTGACTCCTGCTGCCTTCGCTTCTGACAGCTTTATATGCTCTACCCACGCCATTTATTATCAGAGGCTGACGTTGCAGTGACCGCTGCCCCCCCTCTGCGCCCCTCTCACTCAGAGATCCATCACAGACACAATAACTTTTTATTGAGGAAGAGGATGTTTTTCCCCCCTCTTTCGATATGTTCTTTGGATACTGTACTTTTTTCCGTGCAATATGAGACTTAAGTACGCCTGGAACTGACACAGAACATAGATTTCTCTTATCAGATGTGCAGAGAGAGGTTAATAGAAAGGGGGCTATTTTTATCTTTGGTCTTTCCCCCACACAGTCAGAGTCCACGGCAACCCTGACCTGTGCAGATGGAAAGTGGAACAAGCAGGTGTCCTGCGAGCCGGTGGACTGCGGCCGGCCTGACAAGTACCACGTGCACCCGGCAGTCTTTCAGTTCTCTGAGGGCACCACCTACGGCAAGAGGTGCACTTTCCAGTGCAGGCAGCCAGCGCAGCTCATAGGTGGGTAAGGCACTGCAGGCCTACAGCAGCTGGGTTTGAGTAATTATTATGAGTTAATTAATCATTACATTGCCAAAGATATATGGTTATGAGTGTTAGGATAAAAAGTCTGAACACATCAAGAGAGTTTAAGAGGGTAAAAACCTGAACTTATAATGCAAATTTCCCAGTTCAAGTTATTTCATTTTTGTGTAACAGCAAAACTGTATCACTGTCTAAATACTTAGTTATAGATCCAGCAAGGTTAATAAAAAGCTCTCTTGGTGAGCACAAATATAAAAGTGTTATAGCTGTTATATAACAACTGATTTAATCATTGTGAATAATTGATCATTATACACTTGAATGCCAGTAAAGGGAGTCTACTCACACATGTAGCATTTTGTCAGTAGTAATTATCCACTGTGATTGTGATACGCAGATCTATTTGGCCACTGCTAGTTGACTGAAGCAACAGTCCAGCTGTCTTTCTCTGAGTTAACTCCTCTGTTGTCCCACAGGCACTAACAATGTACTGACCTGTATGGAGGATGGGATGTGGTCTTTTCCTGAAGCTCTATGTGAGCTACGCTGTCCGGCTCCTCCACCTGTCCCCAATGCCATTCTACAGACCAAACGCTGCAACGCCACGGGCCTCAAGGTGGGCTCCTTCTGCAAGTACAAATGCAAGCCTGGATACCACGTCCCCAGTGCCGACAAACCTAAGAGGTCAGTCACTGCTAGCTCCTGAATTTTGAATCAAATGGCTGTCTCTTAATCCAGAATGATTAAGATGATTCTAAATGGACTACGAAGTTGAGAATGAAGTTGCACTATATGTCCAAAAGTCTTCTAATTAATAAGATTTACTAGACGCTGTTTACACAGGCATTCAATCACACACACAGCGTGTATAATCTCCATATAAAAGCGCTGCCAGTAGAATTTGAGGCTGTGAAGCAGCTGCATATGACTCTAAGGTTTCCATTCTCTATGCCAAGTGCTGGCCAGAGGGTATCAAGCCCTCCAGCTTTGGGCTGTGGAGCAGTGGAACTTCATTCTTTGGAGTGATGGGGCAGCATTCGATTCCCCTGAGATGAGTTTAAGTGGCAATTGTGATTCAGAACTCATCATCCGCCATCGGTACCGACCTCACTGAAGCTCTTGTAGCTGTAATTGAATCCTCAGAGCAATGTTTCTGTATCCAGTGTAAAGAAAGTAACTGATGAATACGCTTTGTTTTCAGAAGAAATCAGTTGTCTACCAACATCTGGACATTAGATGAATAATAACATTACTATCCAATTGCCTTGTGATTACGATTATTATAAAATTTTGAGAAATAAATTATTTATCAACCTGACATGATGTTTGAAGGATCTCATGTACATAATGGTGTGTAATTTATAATATAAATCTACATGATACACTTTTCATTTATTTACTTAGGCTATACATTACTATAATAAGGGCTTTCAGACAGTAGTTTAAAAGGTTTATAATATTATTAAATCCTGAGAAATAAAATGTGTATTTATCAACTTGAGGAAATTTGACATGTTGATTGAAGAATCTAGTGTTCATAATTGTGTCTACTTTATAATCTACACTATGCATTATACACTTGTTATGTATTTATGTATATAGTACTGTAATAAGTGCTGTCAGACAGTGGAGTAATGGTGTGTGTTTGTGTGTGTGTGTGTATGTGTGCGTGTGTGACATTTCTCATCAGAAGGGCGTTCACAAGGCAGTGTACCGAGGATGGAAGCTGGCAACCGGGTGTTTGTGTGCCGGTGATGTGTGAGCCGCCACCGCCGGTCTTCCACAGCAGCTACCAGTGTACCAACGGCTTCCAGTTCAACAGTGAGTGCTGGCTGAGCTGCCCCAGGGCCAACCACACGGTGAGAGCGCACAGCCGCTGCAAACAGGTCTGTCGCTTTCCCTCACTCTCTCTCCGCTCTACGCCTGCATTTTTCATTCCCACCATCATGGACATTTTCTGGACTGCTCTCTCCCGATAACATGTGCCTAATATGTTCATGTTTTGTGGATTTTTTCCTGCTCTCTTGCATCCTGTTCTTTTGCAATTCACATAGGAGTTTCATTTCTCATTTCTCGTTAAATGAAAAGTAAATTTATGGGTCATCTCATCAGACACAACCTGTGTAGGAGTTCAAAACTGGTCTATACTCCCTCCCACAAATGTTTTAATTCTTACTCAAACTGCCATTTTTAGACTTGCTCTATACCACTGGTTGTCATGCTACTCTACCTGGCTTCAAGAAACAGCCAAACAGAATCTCTATGTCAATCGATGCGCTATTAGTAACACCCTACATTTAGGCATTTACATTTACATGGAATGTAGTGCAGTTTCTCTTTAGGCTGAAATTGATTTTTTAGCTTTCTGGAAAGTTGCTATGGGAAAATACATTTGTGGGAGGAACATGGACAGGACACTTGGTTGACATCAAATTTAGCAGCTTGTTTTCCAGACATCATCCAATTCTGGTGCTAGTATCAATATGAAAGCATTCCCTCCAAATTAGGATAATGAAATACTGTATTTTTTCTGCTGCTCAGAGTGCCCAGAGTTGTGAGTGAGTATTCTTGCTTTTTTCCTTAAGGCTCCCTCCATCACTAGTGTGATCCGCTGCAGAAAGGATGGCAACTGGACAGGCTCTTTCCAGCTCTGTCCAGGACTAAAAGGCCAGTGCTCCCTGCCTCAGAACCTGGGACCTAGCATCCTCACCAGCTGCACTGAAGGAAAATACAACATTGGTCTGTACTGTCCACATCCGTAATAATTTCAAACAATCAAATTCAAGGATTCATGCGATTCAATTGGTTTATTACTCATGAAGGTGTTTAACTTCAGCTAGATCTTAATCACTCAGTCCTCAACTGACCTAACCATGCTGTGCCTTTCAATGCAAGGGTGAGCAAGCTAAATAGGGCAAAGCCCTACTTAACATAATGATAAACTGAAGCACACACCAGCATATCAGTTTATCGCATTAATCCATCAATTAATTGCTTTATTAATGCATGTTTAATTTCGGCATTTCTTTCATTTACCGCATTTCCTTTTGATCAAACTTGCTGTAGTGCTTTGTAATGAAACATTGTCGAGTGCAGATCTTCAATTGATGTTGAGTTGAATTCATATGTCTATACCCCTAGTAAAAGTTTCTGTTCAAATACATACATCTCAGTAACTCTGTCTGCTCTTGAGCAGGAGCCGAATGTGAACTGGCTTGCAACGACACTGGCAGTAGCCTGGTACTCCTCCCCAGGAACATGACTGGTAACGACTTGATGAAAGACCACTGGCGGAACCCACCCAAAGTTAAGGTGCGTTTAGATCCCAACTGTCCAGCGTCTTCCAGACCTGAGTGTCATTAACAATATCATAAAGTGTTTTTGTCTCTTTTATATTTATCATGTTACTAAAACGCTCTTTCTTTTCTAAACGTTTCAGACGGGTCTGTTTGTTAAATATTTCCCAGCCCAGTCATAATAAAAGCATAGACCTTAAATATGTCCATAACTCAACAGTTATATTTAGCTCTGTATCGTGGTTGTTTAACTCTGGACTATGACGAAACTTCTCTGAAATCACACATAGTTGTCCAGAAAAAGGGTGCATAAGCACCGAAGGTGGTCAAAATAAACACACCCTTAAATAAGCACACTTTAAAAGCCTGCTTTTGTTATTGAATGTATTGTGATTAATAATAGAATTAACCATTAACATTAAAATAGAAGTAATGAATGCTTCATCCACTCGGCTCTAAAATCCCATACGTCATATTGTTTATCAAACTGAAGTGGGAAGACTTAGACTGGACCACACACACTCGCTCGTTCACTAACGCGCGCACACACACACACACACACACACACACACGCAGAAATGGTTGTGACATTTTCCTTTTGCCCTTTTCCCTGTGTTTGAAAAAGGTAGGGAGCTGGTGGAGGAGGCAGTACGCCGATTGTCTGGAAAAAAGAGATTTGTTTCCTAACAAACAACCGCCTGGCACAGAACACAATCAGTGATTATAGTAATTACTCATAAAATCCTAAATCTATAACAGAGCAGTGTTTTTTCTCGTAGCCACTGTTTATTGTAACACTCAGTGCAGTACTTTTGAAGCTACTCGGACGCTTAACCTCAGAAAACTTACATTATGTCATAAAACACGGCTCAGACACAAACACAAGTTTTCAGACAGTGGTGACGCATGTTTCTTATTTCCTCTTTTCTTACGGCACTCGGGCTTGACCTGCAGTACCTTTTGAAATGATGAGTGTAGCGGGTGAACAGCTGTTATTTTCCTGAGAATGAATTTCCCATCAAAACTGTCTGACCACTGCGCTGGACCATAGGCGTGGTCCGCGATGGCCTCAGAATGTTCGACAATAACCGTGACGATGTTCTGAACTGCTCTTGAACCGCCGACGCTTCCAGAACGACAGCCTGAACAGCTCACCTAGCGGATAAGGGCGATGCTGCCGTAGGTGGAAGTCCTTTCTTTGACACTGCAAATGCATCCCTCCCCTCAGCCTCCCTCACTCCTGTATCTATCCTCGTCTGTGGAAGCTTTCATCACAGCAGCCATGTCATATCTTTGTGTTCTGCTGACAGAAGGAGGCCACAAACACCAGTCTAGTGCTTTAAAGAATGACTTTGGCTTCATTAAATGACTCATCGTTTAGACTCATGGAAAGATGAATAAAGTAAAAGCCTGTCCTCAGTCTTCTCGATGGGAACGGGGTGATTTTTACTGAGAGGTACTGATAAAGGGAAACTTACATGATGTCATACAGTGATGGAAACTTGCTTTTATATGTTTATTATGTTCATGTTTTTAAATTAAAAGTTTCTGCATGTAAGAATAACTGTAAATTTGAAGTAGGTATATATCAGAATCAGATTCTGATTGTGATACTAGTTTATATCAACTTCGAATTTACACACATAATGTAATGCAGAATCAGACTTTTTATTTAGAAATATGAACATAATGAACGTATGTTCACAAATATTTTTGAACACATCCTAAGATTTATAAAAACAAGGCTGATAGAAAGAAAAGCATCCAGGCACAACCAATTATTAACCTTAATTTTGTGCTAAGCACTCTATTTCAAATTTGCCCAAAATTTCCATAAAATGATGATGGACCCACGATCAAATTTGAGTGGGAAGATGGAGATTGCCACATTCTCAGGACAGCATTATTAAACATTTGAAAGTAGACCGCCTTAAATAGCAATATCCCTAAGGAAGGTAAGAGAGAAGCCAGTTGTCACTCAAAAAGCCCATTCATGTTTTTAAGGAACCAGTCTTAAGTTAATTTGCTTGTTGTAATTTCCTATTTTTGACCGATGTGATTAAGGTATTTTTCCAATTTTGTCCATCATTTTTCTCTGAAAATAAGACTTTTTTGGTTTGAAATTGACCTTGGTGAAATTCATTGTTTTCTGTTCTCTGGGTAATTGCAACTGTAACCATTTTTGCATGTCCACTGGCTACTCTCTTACCTTCTTAGGGATATTATTTGCTATTTACGTCTCTGTATTTTTCTACTTTTAAGTATTTAATAATGTTGCCCCTGATCTATGTACTTTAAATGATGATTCCTATTTGTTTCATTAAATAATACCAGCCTTAGGCCGTTATAAGGTTTTTGCTCTTACTGTGATTTCAAAACAGTCTAATGAACCCAGCAAAATACAGATTGCAGTTCTATCAACAGATACAACTTAAAATCGACATTGTGTGGAGATAGTATGTTGGACAGCACTAAGTGATTTCATATAGTATCAGCAGTGCTAAATAAGCCCTGTCAGTATTAGCAGTGCTGGATCTTGAGCTTGAGGCTCTAAACAGGCTCAGGTCGTGAAAAAAGCACAGAGAGGAATATCCATCTACTTGATTTATTATACCATTGATTTATTCTCAGAAGACTGAATGATGTTTTTGGGTGACATCATGCCTGTGTGTGGTTAAGAGGTTGTCTGGCTTTCTCTTCCTTTTTTTGCCTTTAACTCCAACTGTTGTAGAGGATGTTTTGAGAGGCCTGGTTGTTTTTCATTCGCTTCGAGACGGGCCTGTTATATGTAACTCCAGGCAACGACAGAATCTGAGAGTGTGTGTGTTTGAATGGTAACCCCCTCCCAAGGCTCTGACCCTGTGTGGCCCCTTGTGGAGGCAAGCATGCTGATGGAGATGTGGTGTAAATCAGCTCTGCAAATCGGCGGAGATCTGAACTTGGTTTACTTTGCCCAGGTCATTTTTAACCGAAAAAAATACATATCCCTGGTAACCTTATCCCTTAAGAAATCACCCTTTAATGCCCTACACAGAAGCTCCTAATCCATCAATGGAAAGAAAAAGTCAAGGTCTCAGTGGTGTGGCTTGGAAAATGTTGGAGGGAAAAAAAGAACTACAAGAAGAACGGCCCTCTGATACAGATAGTATAAAAGTCTATTTAATAGAAGGCAGGTAGTGCTTGTCCTGCCCAGGCCTTTAGAGAAACTGTAAAAACAAGCACAGGTTCAGGAGCAGACGGTTTAAATTAGGTCTGAGTAAACAGGCCGCCCGGGCCCTCTGTATGACACTGAATGCTAAGTGTGTAAGAGTGTGTGTGTGTGTATGTGTGCGCGCGTATGTGTGTGTGGATTTCTCAGGCCAAAGCTCACCACCCTAAGCCGCACCAGAGCAGAGGGCGAATGGCGCTTTCTTGGAAATGTTATGTTTACGTTTAGCCTTTTCCACTCCTCATGGCTTCTGGAGTTCCCCCAGAGCGTGTCATTTCGCCTCTCCAAACATCCTCTCTACCTGCGCTAACCCAGGAGTCGTCGCCTCGTTCCGTTTGGCCACATTATGGCTGGCCAGGCCTCGCTCCTCATGTTTAATGGCTCCCCTACTTAGCCAAGCTCTTAAGACTGTAATCCTCCGAGCCCGATTCTTTAATGCATTCCCCCCACTGACTCCAACACCAAAACCAAAGTGCTGTAAGCAGGGGGACTTTATTTGTTTGCACTTTCATATGCTCGGATAGGAATCTGCCGAGAGACACATGTGCTTTTTCGAAGTTTGTTCAAATTCACTTAAATTGAAATGCCTTTGTGTTTCGTTGTGTGGAATGTCCCCGGCCTGGAACTGCATCCGCAAATTCCACTTCCAACATGACTGAGAGCTCATATAAACTTGTCATGTGGGATGATTCAGCTTAAAAACCAAAAATTATACCCCGCTTTGTCTTTATGTCTTTTTTCACAGAGCATTGTATGCACGATGGGACTGAAGTGGTATCCAAGTCCAGATACTCTCCATTGCATTAAAGGTTGTGAGGTAAGAGATGCTATTATTACATTTTCCCCTTACTGCGTTCCCGTTCCTCTAAACCGTAAAACACCTAAACAGCACAGATAACGTCATTTGGTTGCTTCTTTGGGGGGGGGTTTGGGTTTTTTTGTTTTTTTTCTTAACTGTAATGCTGCACTGTAAAAAAATGCATGTCTGAGGTTGAGCACTGGCTTTCCAGCGTCTGACTGTGAACAGTTGTTTCTGCCATCTTCCCACGTTCTTTTGAAGTCCACGACATGAATAAACATGCGGTCGGCGGTTGGTGTCATCTCTTTTTGTTGTCCAATGTGACCAAGTCAGCTTTAACCTAATCCGAGTCAGCTTTAACAGGAGTGACTAAAAGATGACAGTGGTGTTTGTGACCACTTCTGTTTTGTTTAGATGGCAATTTGTTTTATTTTGTGTTCTGGAAGTACGTGGAAACCTCATCTAATGCTTGCCTTCAAAAGAACAGGTCATGCCTCCTCTTCCCCAACCTGTTCACGCAAAAATAACGACAAAGGCCTCCTATTATCACAAACTGTAAAGAGGAATCTATCTCATTTCTAAATCCAGTGTCAACAGACAGATAGATAGACAGACAGACAGGCCAAATCCTTCACAGGCCACATTTTGGGCAGCCCTTAGCTAGAGGAAATGTTGGTGCTGCATGAGCACAACAACTGGACATTATACAGATAATAAATAGACCCAGTTACTCATGTTAATACATTTGGATAGAAAGCAACACTGTGCTGAGTTATTTGCATTTGACTCAGTAGACCATGACTTACTATTGAATAAGCTTAGAATTGTTGGTTTTGGCCATAAGAGGATTGGTAATTATTTTGTAGACCAAACACAGTGTGTCTATGCAGAGGGTTATAAATCTGAATCTCATGAGATCATTAAAGGCATCCCCAGGCCTCTATATTAGGACCTATTTTATTTGAAATGTCCATAAATGATTAAGGGAAGGACACTTAAGCAAAAGTTCATCTCTGTGGTGATGACACTGTTATTTATACACATGCACCCTTCAGATTGTGTCCCAATCATTACAGTTTCATAAGCTGAAATGAAAATTGGCTTTAAAGGATTATTATGATTGATGGTAGAACTATTGAAATGGTATCCTCAAGTATTTAAGCATATGGATGGTTGAAACTGGTTTTCATACTAAAAAAGAAATCATGTTTTAATTTCAGTGCTAAGAAAACTGCATGTATGCATGTATTGTATTCTATTTTGAGGAGCCTTGATTTGAAGTATCATGGATCCATTAGTGTAGTTTGGTAGTTATCAATTATGTTCTTCTGAGTAATTGCTTTTTAATGTTCCCTGGATGCTTGGGGAAAATGGCCTTTTCTTATTATGCACCATCGACATGCAATTATTTGCACAATTCTTTGGAAGTTTTATAAAGAATATAAGGGGTGCTTAAATGGCTCAATTAATGGATTAATATATGTATTTTATACTGTAAATAATGTTTTCAATAAATGATGAGTGTTCATGGTTGCTGTTCAGTTTAATTAAATCTCAATTAAACATCCTGGTAAAGAAAAAAATGAATATACGATTAAAATAGCATTCATATTTAGTGTCCATATTCAGGGTGTTTTTGTCAAATTAAGTATTTTAGCATCAGATAATGTACATAATTGCCGGATCACAACGATTTAATTGGATTTATTTCCCAAAGTTATTGTTTTGTTTTTTGTGTACACTGTGTTTTTAGTTGTTGGCAAATACAACTAGATGAAACACTCGGTGCTGGAAGCCAGTGATAGTGTTTGTTTATTTGAAAGCTTGTGCATTTACATGAACCTTAATTGAACATCAATTAAAAAATATGATTTATAAATCATAAAAATTATATGGTAATTCATTAGCAGCTGAAATGTTAATATCAGACCTCACACCATATTACTGAAGAATTACATGCAAATTCTAGAGACACCAAGCATGGCTTATTTTATAATGCTAGGTCATACTCTGAAAACAGTAACAGTACATTCTGAACCATAAAAAAACATGGAAAGCCGTGATTTAAGGAACGTTCCAACAAATCATCTTTAATAAGGCAGCACAGTTATGTGGCACTGACGGCAGCTGACCGGTTCCCATTTTTTATTTGTGCCAGAGCTGCAGACTTTTGAACCGGCCACATCCTGACCCACTTTCAGCCACTGGGTAATTAATTAGCAGCCCTCTGAAAGCAGTTGGGCTGGGCTGGGGAGATGATTTCAAACTGGAAAAAGGTCACAGGTGTGCCGGGCAACCTTTGGAGCCTGTCAAGATGGAAATGTGTAGTAACTCTCAAGGGAGACACATATAAGTTTAATAGGGCTTCAGTTTCCCCATTAAAAGAGGCCTCCATCCACAGGCTCGGGAATACCAACTCAATTTTTCCAGGGCGACATAATTGCAACAGACTCTGGTCTGTGTGTCTATTTTTGCATGGTGTGGATGTATATGTGTGAATGACTCTCTCCCTCTCGCCTCCTCTCTCTGGAGTTACAGAGGTCAGGATTATTCTAGTAGGCACGATGTTTTGGCGTAGTGCCGCGCATTCATGATCCTCATAAAAGCATGTGTGTACTTGGTGTTTCATTCAGAGTAGAGGATTTGAGGATTTCAGTGGGAACCTGTTCTTGTTAATTGGCGTTAATTTGTCTTTTATTCATGCAATTGTGTTTTCTTCTGTAGCCTTTCATGGGTGATAACTACTGCGACGGTGTCAACAACCGAGCATTCTGTAACTACGATGGTGGAGACTGCTGTCATTCTACTGTTAAAACCAAAAAGGTGAGTTTGATGCTCGTGTTAAAATACAAGTCGCCAAGTTGATTTGAACTGCTGTAAGGTTTAATATAAAACGTATAACCAGGGAAGAGAGAATACATCTACTCTTAATAAAGCTTATTGCTTGAATATAAACTGTTCAAATGATTCCATTACCATAATTTGGTGTTCGCCTCACAGAAGAGAGGTTGATTTGAAGTACCATTGAGTTGAATAAAATATTTTTTAATAGTTATTCTAAACTGACAAAACTCAGTACCTATAATCAGTTTTACTAAAACACATTTTTAGCTGTACTCATGATAAAATGAATAAATGAAAATGAACCAATGTTATATTATCATTCATTTATTCATTCTTAGCCACTTATCCTTAACCTGGGTCATGGTCATGCAATCGTTGGAGCCTATATGGGTAGTGGTAATGTGAAAGGCAGAAACACACCCAAGTGTCCAGTCCATCACAGGGGAGACACATTCAGATGCACCCTCACATGTAGGGGCAGGCGAACTCCCCACAGAGAGAAACCTTGATTCCCTGGGCTTGGAATCGAACCCAGGGCCGTACTATTATTAGTGTAGATGTAATTTTCCACATTAAATATTAAATGACATTATTATTTAAAAAGTTACAAACAGTTAGTAGTGCTGAAGGACAGGGGAAGGGTTTATAAGGGCAGAAGACGCGCTGTTTAGGGTCAAATGAACATTGGGATAAGAGAAGGTAAGACAAGAAGCTAAGGGTGGTGAAGATGGAGGGTGGTAGTGGCCTTGTGGGTAAAACACTTGCCTGTGAACCCAATGACCACGAGGTCGCTGGTTTGAACCTCAACTTTTATACCATTGTGTGCTTGAGCAAGACACTTTACCCTCAGATGCTCCAGGGGCACCATCCCTGTAACTGATTGTAAGTTGCTCTGGAGAGGAGTGTCAGCTGAATACCCCCTTTACAACAGCAAGAACATTACTATAACAAAAAAAGGGCAACTCTGACACTGCTGTATGAAAGAGTTTGTGAGCTGTACCAGGATACGAGTAGTGCAAATTAGTGTATGAAAGTGACTTTAAAAATTAAAAATGAATGCAATAAAGAAGCAGCAGATGTTGGAATTAAAATTCAGTTAATGTTGGGTCATAAACTATTGTGCCTATTGTTGATTGAACAACTTGCATACTAATATTTAGTTTGGTTCTGTTTTCAGCCAATAGCCACATACAGTGTTTTTTGTATGGGAGTTACACTACACTTGAAACCAGTGAGACTACTTTTCACTGTGTAGTCCAGAGATTTAATGTTACATACTAAAGTGAAGCCTGCACAGCTGAGGCAGTGTTTTTTCCCCCTCATGTACCCGTTGTCCTTTCGCTTCATCCCTCCCCCTACCCGTTTCTTCACATGGAAAGGTGTTCAGGCTGCCAAAGAAAGTGATATTCCCTTGTAAGCGAGGAAGAGTGACCTAACCTCGTCAGAATTACAGCACCTCTTCTCTGGAAGAAGACAGGGCTGCTGAACTGTCGTGTGAAATCAAAACAAAACAGAAACAAAAAAATGAAGTCTTTTTGGCATGTGTTGTGAGATAGGTCCCAGCAGAATACACAACATGTTGGGAAACATTTAGCAATGGAATTACACAGGAAGTTTTATGGGCAAAGTAATTAAATACTTACTGGATTTGCACCGTCACACCACAGGATTACTCAAGCAAATAAATAAAACATATTTATGTCCACCACCTCTGATGAAGGCCCTCAAAGGGGGAATGAAAGATGCAGACTTACAATTTTCTCTTAATTATAAGAATGAATCAAAACAAAAACTGGAATCAATAAAAATACAAATTATGTTGTCTGATATATAAAATAATAATATAGAAAAAATATATATGTGTGTGTGTGTGTGTGTGTGTGTGTGTGTATGTGTGTGTGTGTGTGTGTGTGTGAGGGACACATTTTATTTAGAGACCACAAAGCACCCATATATGTCTACCAAATGCCATAAATTTGTAATTGTATTAAAAGTTACAGGAAAGTAAATGGATGAAAAAAAAAACTAAACGAAAAAGTAAAAGATTAACAATAAAACAAACAAATATTTATAATAAACCTTAGAACTTAATATAAGATTTTAAAAAACATTTTTGTGGAAAAATGTAGTTTCTTCTATTAATGAGTCATATGGAATGGCACTACAGTGATCACTGACATCCTGAACATTTGCGTTTGCCTCATAAAGTTTGGAAGTGATGTTGCATTTTCCATCATTTTTCTTCCTTTTTAGTGGTTTTTATCAATTTCAGCAGTCTTGGAGAATCAATTGTTGTGCTGGAATAGCTCATAATTGTCAAACCCTCGCCCAAAATCCAATCTTAATCATTTGCCAGTGGCATTGTTGTTCTGGAGAGGCTGCTTGTGTTTCAGGCCAGTGTTCCACAATGTCACAGCATACATCACATCACTGTTTGCCAAGCCTGGTGTCAGCCAAGGTCTTTTCCTTTCAAACACGCCATCAACTGGGCATTACTGCTCTCCCTGGGCCCACTGAGCAATTAGGAAAACCTGGTCTGAGTGGCGAGCTGCAGACAGAGCAGCAACAGTGACACAAAGCATCCGAATGGTTGTGTGGGACTTGAGAAGGGCCAGGTCATCATGAGTTTATGTTGTTAAATAATGTGGTCTGCCATTTTGGATGTGAGATCATGATGGAGGACGTGACTTTGTTTCCAGAATGACGTGTTTTGTTAGAGTGGGTGGGAGGGGAAGGGGGACGCCAGTCTAGTTTTTCTGGCAAACATTCGTGCGATGATTATTGTGTTGCCCAATATCCAGGCTTAATCCCAGTGATAATCCCAAACTTCACTCTAAACCCAGTTGTAACCTTCACCCTAATCCTAACTGTATTATAGTGGGATATGTTTGCCAGAAATGCACGTTTAGATTTAGCCCTATACTCTAGTGGAGCTATCCTGTGATGTTTTAACTTGTAAGAAAAGCAAATTACTTAATTTTTCTTTAATTGCTCCATGACAGCCGTTACCGCATGTTACCATGTTATATGTTATAGCGTCACAGTTTCTGTATGGTGTCAGCAAGCAGATGTCGAAATACAGTGTATAATGTAATTACCGCTAATTGTACAGCAACTGTGTGTTTTTAGATCCACCTTAGCAACTTGGCCTCTAAGCTGAGATCAGAGGTAAACTAAGGGCCGTAGTGATATCAAGTATTTCTCCATAGCATTGTTAATTCTACCAATGTTATGGTTGAAAGATGAAAACTCACTGTTGGCACACAATATTCCCATGGAGACTGTGGACAGGAAGCGCATATCCTCGGCTTCTGATTGGTCGAGTGACGTCAGTAAGGATAAGGTCAGTTGTTGTCAGAGCATCCAGTGTCTGCTGGATTTTTAAGTGCAAAGGAGCAATGTCAGTGGAGGTTTTAGGAGGTTTTTTTTCCCCCCACTCTGCTTAGTGCATGCCCCAGTCTCACCGCCAGCACTGTTAAGGCTTGTGTTTGAGCTTGTCTCAGTCTTGTGAAACACATGATATTTATACTATCCAGATGTTGGGGTCCCGGGGACCAGTAAGGAGGGAAGTGAGACTGCCAGTGTTTGCGCTACCTGACTTCAGCTTCCTCCCAAACAAACAACACTGCAGGCTGAACTGACCTTGTCCTTCATCATTATAGCCAGTATCACTTCAGAATAGTTTTTGAAGTCGTAGGTATTCTTGCAGGCATGTCACACTCAGCTTTCTGTGATGATCATTTTGCATGTCTGTCAAACAACTCCGTCCAAATGACGACAGCCATTCTCGAAACCTACCAGGTCAAGGTTATTTCAGCATGGTCATAGCTTATGGTGAAATTGGTTTCATCTCATGTTGTATTTCCAAGCAAATTAAACAGTTAGGGCCTTGTGTTTTCTGTACTATCCTCTTGTCTATACAACTTTTCTATACAGCACCAAATGGTTCCCTTTACAAGTCCTTTAATCGGTATAGAACCATTGAATTATTTGGAGGCAATTTATCCAAACCTAAAAGTTGCATGCTATTGCAAAGGTACTGTAATTATATTACACTAATATCAGGTAATCTATGTGCTCTAACTCATCACACGGGTGGGTTTTTTGATTATGTGTACATATATCAAACTGTATATAATATATCTGATAACAACATGAAATGTCTAAAAGAATAACTGCTAAACATTGCCTGTAACGTGTTGTGCAGGCAATTAACATACGCAGTGTTGATCAGAGCTGTGATTTCCAAGATGTATATGACGCAGAAACCCACATGTGGGACATTGTAAGTCTTTAATTTAGCAGGGAGTCTGATGTTTGTTGTGAAGTTATATAAGTTTGTTGTTAACATGTCTCGAAAAAATTTGTTCTCAGTAGTGTGTGTAAATAATGGACGTTCATTACTGCTTTTAGCCTAACTTGTAGTAATTATGCCCTTCAAAGACTCAGGGCCCAAAGAGAGTGTGTAATGACTCCTTGTCACTGGAGCCTTTAAAAAAAAAAACAAATTCTAAAGATGCTTGAGGGCAACAAAACCATTTTTGCACTTGCACACACACACACACACACACACACACGGTACGGATAGAGTGTTGGCGGCTTGTAATGAAAAGTATGGCCATGGGGGAATGTTGTGTGTCGGAGCTTGTGGGCATCATGAATGGAGCAGATTTATAGTCGGGAAAATCCCCCATGGTGTATGGGGACACCAAGAGGGAAGCCCTGTGTGTTTCTGTGTGTTTCACAGGGCAATGAAAGGCCATTCCGCCCTCCACCAGCTCCCAAACACAAAACAGCTCTTGTTCCTCTGCACTCATATGCATGCCTCCTCTTTCCTCTTCTCACCCTACACTTGGGCCCTGTCTTGCTGACACCATGTGATATTCACTTCAGATCGATTGAGTGCAGGCAGACCTGTGGAAGTATAAGAATCAACAAGAAACTAAGCCTTACTGTACTCCACTGTAGCGAAGTACTGTCACTGTGCTTTCTGCAGTGAAGTTAAGGTGGAGCAATGTTTTCCCATGCCCTGTGATGAGCGTAAAGTCTCCTAAGGTGTGCAGTTTCAAGGGTTTAAATAACATTGCATTACAGGGATGTCCAGTCATCTTTATGCTCTGTTTACAAAAAATACCTCTATCTGGGTTTATAACTAGAAGTGTAATTCAGGTCTAAATTCAATTAAATCAATTAAATTCAAATTCAGATTATACAATCAAAAATATATGTATAATGATATGACGATGCTTTGTTTTGCCACATGTTTTGCGCTTGTTCTCAGGAGCGTTTTTGGAATCAGATTTGTGCCAGAATTTTGAAATAAAACTTTCCTAATATCAAACAAAATTCATTCAAAATTCTCCTAATATCAAACAAAACTCATTCAAAATTAATATTCACCTGTGAAACTTACAATTTCGCAGCTAGTTTTTCAGTTTCACTGCTGGCTTTTCAGTCACGCCGCCCCCATTTACGTTTTTTCTGCGTGAGGATTTGATTTCAATTCTGGCACAAATCTCTCATGTGGGCGGGGCTTTGCCTAATTTGCCAGCAGCTTTGGAGTGACAACAAATCTTATATGTGATCGTAACTGGAGGCTATTGCTGCTGAGTTCCGGGGCATGGAGTTTTCACTCAATTTTGAATGAATATGAGAATTTGGAATGAATAATTTATTTTTATATTAGGAAAGTCATGCTACGAAATTTTGGCACAAATCTGTATGAAATCAGATTTCAGTTCTGGTACAAATCTCGTCTCATATGTGATCGTAACTATTGCTATTGCTGCTGAGTTCTGGGGCACGGCGTTGTCACTCAAAAACCTGCTGGCATATCAGACGAAGCCCCGTCCACACCAGAGATTTGTGCCAGAACTGAAATCGAATCCTCACGCAGCGAAAACATACAGTAGAAGGGGCAGCGTGACTGAAAAGCCAGCAGCAATCCTGAAAAACTAGCTGCGAAATTGAAAGTGTTACAGGCGACAGTGAATGTTGAGAGTGTTTGTGTCATTTTTATGCATTGTTCAACCATTTTACTTTTTAATTCTCAAAGTTACATTGTTTTAATTATTACACTAGCATAATCCAGTTGACATATCCATGTCCTATATTCTATGGTAGCCACTGTTGCTAGGTTGGATTAACTTTAAATGATGTTGACAAAAGCTGCCCATAATAAACGGTACACAAATCAGCTTCTGTCAAAACATCTTAATGTAGAGTGAGTTTTTGATTTCAAATGGCCATTATTATGTATGTTGATGTTCCGCTCCTGCCCAGCTTCGATTAGATGCAACTTCCATCTTAATGGGATTATATTTTTAACTGGAAACTCAATATTCTGTAATGGTCCATTATTAATAATTTATGTGTTTTGACAAAGACTGAGTTGGGCACTACAATTTCTCATTAGACTCAAAGGGATTTTTGCCAGTGTTCTCTGAAGCTTGTCCAACCTTGCAACAGTTGCTAATAAATAATGGGTTTATGTGTGGAGAATGAAAAGATCAGTTGAATCAAACTGTAATTTGAGAAATGGTAATCACACTGAACCTGTGCGAGGTCATGGATTTACACCCCATCCCTTCTTTTTTACTGTAGAAATGGAAAGTTGCTTCCTATGCGTGGCGTAACTATAATGCTGGGTCTTTTCCAGGTGATCCCATTCCCCATGACTTGCGACACCCGAGATGACTGCTCGTGTAGGGACCCAAAGGCCCAGGAGAACAGCAAAGGGCTCCGTCATTACATGCAGGGCTGAGGCCAGGCTGTTGACCCCCCATAGCACCTGATGGGAAAAAAAAACATTCCTCTCTCCATGCTGCTTACAAGAGGGCCAATCCACTCACACTGTTCGCTGACACACCCGCCGCTGTGCCCTCGCTCCCTCATGCAAACACCTGCCCTTTAGGGTATGTATGCCACCTGAAAAACAAACACTAATGGGAAGATACATAGGGTTCAACTGAAACAGAAAAGAGTCTTAAAAACCAGCTCAGTAATTAAGCAAAAACAAAAATAGATGTTGTGCCATAGAGTCTGGACCGATCAGTTTCATTGTCTTGCGTTTCCTTTAATCAGTTATCGTTTGTTGTTTGTTGTAGTTACATAAAAAAAAAACTATGTGCTGCAAGCGTGATCAGAGGAGGAACCAAGGAGTGAACTTGTTTAACTGATAAATGCTGCTGTGTAAGGAACTCTTAAAAAAAGAGCAGTGATTAATATGACCAAAGTATAATGAACAAAACAGAAAGTGAAGATCCAAAGTCTTGAATTATTTCCCACTATCATAGATCAATGTAATGATAAAATGACTATAAAAATGAGGTCAATTGACATAGTTTCCAGTTCTCTTGGCAAAACGTTTCAACAGCAAATCTATCAAAATACTATCCAAAACAACATAGGAAATGTGAAGACTGACTAACGCTAGCAGAGCATTCCGGAAGATGCTCTTCCTGACCCAGGAGAAGCACTCAGCCACAAGAAACAGTAGAAAGTGAAGGTGTTTCCCTATAGCAGATAGGAAGGCAGGTAGGGAGTGCAGCAGGTGTGGCGGTAAATCAGCGGAACAACAAAAGCCCTCTGGATCATCAAGATACTCGCACCTGAAACTGAAAAGTGTCACCTCAAAGAGGCATTCATCCAATAAATTACAACCCCTGTTGTATGTGAGAGAGCAAAGGAGGGAGGAAGGGAGGGAGGGAGAGGGAGGGAAAGTGAAAGAGAGAGACAGTATGAGAAGCTGGACTTGAAGAGATGTGAAAGAAGTTGTCTTAGCACAGCTGTCGCTGCTAGTTTTGCTGCTTTGGCCATGCAGCCAAAATCTCTACAGATTGCGATGCATTGAGCACAATGCCATTATTCAGCAATACAAGTGTAAATCAAAGCATATAAAACATACACACAGGTAGATAGTGACAAATTTATAATTACACTCTGGGAGATTAAGGCGAATGTGTTTTGATGTGGTTAATGATATAGAAAAGTATTCTGTTGAAGTCAAAACAAAGATTTGCTCATTTCGTTTACTTTATTACATAAACGGAAATGCCATTTACATTTTTTGGAAGTTTTGCTGTCAATAGGTCAACAAAAAAGATAGAAAATGCTACTTTTTACAGTAACTTCCATTACAATTTAAGAATGGTATTGGAGATATTAGGTTTTGTTCCGAAAATAATGGTTTGAAGCCAGCTTTGTTCAAATCTATGCTCCACATTTAGCATCAGTCCCCCAAAAGTAAGCTGGCAAGTCTAAATCTAAACAACAGAGCACTGCAAGCCTGTGTACACTTCGGCATTCATTTCATTTATTGCCTAGGTTTTTCAGGACTGCATTACTAGCAAGCAGTTCATTCCCACTAATGAAGAGTCCTTCATGTGACATTAAGAATGTAATTTAGAATTCACACTTGTAAAATCCGCGTTAATGACCATGAATAACATAATGATGTGCTCTTTTGACGCATGACGTAGACTCCAGTCTCCACACACAAGTGGAAAGCTGCAGGATGGTTTTGAGATATTTACCCTCACAGTATCCAAGAACTCTTGCGAACATGTTCAAACTGAGTCTGTTACTGATAACCTGGGAACAGCAGTAGAAAACATTGTAGAAACAGTCGAGAAGAAGTCACGGAAATGCGAGACCGCACATTCATCCGAAAACAGAGGCTGTGCTAGTTCAACAAGCCATCTCGGCTAATAGGCTTTGACGGATTACGTTAGTCAATAAATGCTTCTGTTGTCTTCTGTGGCAATGGGAAGAAAGATGGGATTAGAGGGACAATGTAGATTCTTTTATCATGCCTTTAAATCTGGGGGGCGTGTACTTTAAACTATATCACCATAAATCAGCATTTTTATCATCGACCTCAGTTACTGCACTTGTCTTTATAAAGATGTATGTTGGTTAATAAAATTAAATGTAAAAACTTTTTTAAAAAAGAGAAACGTTTTCCATACAAAAGCTGCTATGGTCAGACAGGTTATTGTAGTCATTACATGAAATATTGTCACCGTATTGCATTATTATGTATGTAACCCTATTATAGTTTCTCCCCTTTAGTTTTTAGCACCTAAATATTGTGGTAGGGAAAAAAATACATATGCTGAAACAAAAAAATACAAATATACTCACAGTACAGCTTTCATTCTTGGCTATCCAAAGACCTGAACTCCAGTATAAAAAAAAAAAAAAGAAGAAATAAAAAAGCATGGCAATAAATAGGGTGAAAAGACAGTGTAGGTGCAGTAGTAGAGTAATGGGTTTCTTGTTTTTGCTTTTAAACGTAGATCTGTGCTCAATTTTGTTTTTGTTGGGGTTTTTTTTCCAATGTACCATGTGATATTTAGTCTTTATAAATGTCTTTATTCTCAGTGTTTAACTGTATGCTATTGTATGTAATAATAAATACAAAAATACTGCTGCTTTATTTCAAGTATCACTTGGAGAGAGTGCCTAGAACAAAAGCCAGTACATGTGCAATTCCATGAAGCAGTATCGAAACTGGTTTTATCAACAGCAACAACAACAACAACAACAAAAAGAAGGGGGGCCGCTTCAGAGCTTTCTCAATGTGTATTTTGTGTGTGTGTGTGTTATGGAGATTTTCCGACAATAACTCAATACATTCATTTTCCCGTAAAAGCTACCATAAACCCTGTATGTTTTCTCAAGCCATGAAAAACTCCTTTAAAAGCGCCATTGAAACAAGTGAAGTCTGATACAGATGTTTGAAGATAGAACATATTCTACTGTAAACTCGACAGGATCCTTTTGCTGTACCTCATGCCTGTAATGTTTGCTGCTTACTTATTCAGTATTTTAGTAATTTAAGTCTCTTAGCAATATCCAATGGTGTAAATAATAGAATTATTTATTAAGAATGTTGGTTTTATTTATATTTACACAGTGTTCATCTAAGTTATTTTTGTATGTCTCCTATGTAAACGTTACGTTGTGATTGAAAGTTTTGTTTCTTGTTTTGTTTTGTTTTTATTTTGTTTTTAATTTTTTAATTTTCCCTCTCACTTCTTCTATCCGTTCATCTTATTCTGTTTGAAACTACAGGTCTAATTTTTCTGCAAACAAACTGAAGGAATGCCCCTTTTTCTTGGCCGCGCTTGCATCAGTAATAAACGATCCGCTTCTGTAAGGGCAGTGTTATAGAAACGTCAAACTGAGAAAAAGCCGCACAAAGCTCCTCTTTGCTCTATTGAATTCCTCCCCTGTTTTAAATTCCATACATGTGTATATTCAGTTTCGGGGGGGAAATGGCTGGGGAACGTCTATTTCCTATATGTGTGTTTGTCTATACTTGTTGGAAAGGTCAGGGACTGGAGGCGCTCACATGGTTAAGTGTAAATAGTAAAATACGTGAGAAAAGCAGAGGGAGGTTTGTGGCGGATTAGCTGCTGATGTTTGGCTGCGTATAGACGGCTTCTTGTGCAGCGTCCTGCTGGGAGGAATAAACCTCTTTATCCATACAGTTTCAGCATAACGAGCGGCGGCTTACAAGCAGCTCGTAGTGATTCATGAACAGACAGACAGACAGACAGACAGACAGACATACCTCAGAAATTCAGAAATATGTTTTATATTTTTATATACAAGAGGACTCCATAATTGTTGTCTAGTTGATCCATGCTACAGCCGTAAATGCTTCCTTTCATAGAAACTGTTGCAAATCCCAGGCCACAAATAATGAGAAATTGTAATGTACAACAAGTTAAAATGAATTTGGAGTGTTGTTTCATTATAGATGTTTCATTTGCATGTGAAAGGTCTCATGTCCTCAGTTAACGTAATGGGTCAACATTAATATTAGGTGGCAAATTCATCATTGTTGAATCACATATGCATATTTTAAGAAGCTATAGAAATAAAGTGGAATTAAAATTAATAATAACATATTGTAATTTAATACTTTTTCCATCTCTCAGGCTCTTTGTTTATTGAAATAATAAAACAATTATAATAAAATTAGCTGGAAAAAAAAACTGATAGCATAGAGAAAAATGTAACGCTTGTATGAACCTGCAACAGTCGCTAAGTAAGAGTCTGTTTATGGGTGGGGCATGGATCCATCATTTCAAATACTTTAGTTCAATACTTTTTTAATTATTTGTTTAATCATCTGGGGGGGAAAAAACTTCCTTGCAGTTGAATTTATGTCTCAAGATATTTTATGTCATGACAAATCTATAATAGACCTGTGAGCATGTCAAATTCAAATCTAGTATCTTAATGACTATTTGCTTTCATGTGCATCTGAGAAATATTAGTGACATTTGATAACTCCTGTTTAGTCCTCAAGAGAGACTAATTGCAACCAGAGAAAGTGAGTGTGCCAAAAATAACCCTATATTATAAGCTTTGGGGTTTATTTTAATAAGCTTTTCTCCTCAAATCTCCTATTGTAATTAAATATGTATTTTGTGAATCAATCATTTGGATACTGCACTGACAACATAACCAAACATAGCAGTTGGAATTCTCCTCCAGTCTCTGTTTGTTCAGCGTGGCCCTGCAGGTCATAGAGCAGAGGGTTAGAGTTGTACTTCTACGCTCCATAAGCACTGGTCTCCGGAAGCACTGGTTAAAGTTAATGAACCCACTTTACTCTGACTACACACTCAATGCACTGGTTTGGGCACTTACCACCATTCTGTTTGTTTGTAATCCGCTGATGTCTACCTATTGTCCATTTTTCATTGGGATTCTTAATGTTTTTGTTATGTTTTACTGTTTTTTCTTTTTTCTTTTTTTCTTTTTTTTCACACAACAGACAACTGGTGTACTGTATATTTTCATAAATTCCTCAAACATTATTAATAGTAAGGACATTGACATTATTTTTTCTGACATGTATTATTTAGACAATAAACACTGGTTAAGTAAACATAATTGTGAATGTTGTGGTCAGTTATTTGTGTAAATTGTGTAGATGCATGCACAAAAAAAAAAAATATGAGAAGCATTTGCACTCTTGAGAAAAAAAAGGTACGAAATAGGGGTGCATTGGAGGGTCCCATTCAATAGGAGAACCATAAAGAGCCTTATTCTAAAGTTTAAAGGACCATGTGATAAAATACAAAGTGTTTCTGTACATCCAAGCCAAGAACCATACAGAAACCATGATGTTTCACAGAGGATGTTATACAATCTGTTCTTAAAGCTATTCCCTTGTCCTTCTAGAGACAAAACCCAGTGTGTGAGTTCGTTTTTGGTCAACCCACTGGCCTTTGATTCATCTCAGCTCATCAGCTGTAGGATCTGTAGGACAATCTAGTTTTAATCAAACTGAAGAACGTGCAGCGCTGCATGGCAGAACCATCTCCAAGCCAATCCCCTTCTCCGAGTCTTCCCTTTGACCCTAATAATCCCCATCCTCTGGCTCTGAAACCCTCTTTGGATTCTGTAGTTGCCTGCCATGGGAGCGCTAGACAGAAGCAGATTGGTTCGAGTGGAGAGTGAAGGCCGCTGCTGGAGAATTGAGGGAATGCTAATGCTGTAATTACTGCAAGCCCAGCACATAGTCTTGATTGGGAGGAATCTCCAGTGCTAAAGCCACCAGCTGTTTGTACTTATCTGGGGGCCAAGAGAGGGATTTGGGCCAAGAATGACACCAAGGGCGCGTGATAAGCTTGCTTTGCTCTGCCTGCTGAGCCCCTGCATCAACTCGGGAGAAAATGTGCTAAAGTGTAGAAATTGAGCGAAGACACGTAGAACAACCTGGTTGACTCTGTGAAGTCTTTTTGTTTTCTGTAGAATTTAAGCTGTTCACTGAAACCTGATTAAAAGCTTCCAAAAAGATATAAGATATTGTTTACGTGACTATTTAAAGAATGTGCAGCATGTATTATGTGAAAGGTGTACGAGGAAAACGTGAGGGCAGAATACTCTGTTCCATTTGAGTGAGAAGAAAACTGCATTATAGAAGCAATAAATGGTAAAATATACCTTGGCTAGGTAATTAAAAATCTCTATCAGAAGGAAATCTGCTCAAATATAGGTAAAGTGTGATTTTCACAAATGTGCCTGAACACTTCCTGTTCTAACTATAAAAAAATTCTCATTATTCCCATCAAACTAGGAGGTACCTCAAAGTGCTTTGAGCCATGCCATAGAAGATCCACTTTAAGTTCCTTAAAGATCCATATCTGAAGAATTTTTAAAGCCTTACAGGACTTATATATGATTGTCACTAATTTAAATAAGATCGTTACTACTTTAAGGGTTGTTCCAAAAAACTTCCCTTTATATTAAGATCCTCCACACACACCATATTTACAAAAAAGTTCTCTAAAAAGCCATCCTTTTAGTAGTTCTTCTAGGTTCTCACACAAAGAACACTTTCTAGCATGTTTATTTTTAAAAGTCCACATCGGACATTACAAAAAGTTGGCAAAAAGTGCATGGCGGAGTGACAGATTGGCTCTAGATTAGCATGAAGGCAGCTTCTACACAGAATTGGAATAACACCCCATCTAAAGACACATCCGCTCTCCGTTGGCCATTGTCAGTAAATATGCTGGGCTCAGCCACAGTTGCCAAATGTGTTTGTGTCTGCCTACAATCAGGGAACACTCCGCTCTCAGAGCAGGCAAAGAAATTGGCTTAAGGGGGACAATTGTGGCTTTGTGGCTTTAAGAGCAGCCGGTTCAGGTCACCACGAGACCCAGCAGCTCTGGGAGGACGCCTGTGCCCGGAGCGGGTGTCCCTCTTCCAGTGAGGGATTTTCCCCTATCTTCCGCAAGGAAAGGAAAAAGTGAAGAACAAATCCATTTTGGAAATGCACTTGACCTCAGGCGATGGCGGTGAACCATTACACCAAGTAGTGGAGCTTGTTATTTTTCAGTGCTTATTCTGGGAGGATAAATACGGACAGGAACTGCTGCAAACCCAAAGGCCAGCCGTCAGTGTGAAAATACATGCGTAGCACTGTAAACAAGAGGAATAACAGGGCAGAGGAGATTAAGGCCACTCCGGGCCCATCATGGCCCAATTAATCTGAGCTACCAAATTTTATTGTGCTAAATGCAAAATCTGTCGTTAAATTCAGCGCCTGATTCCCCATGTACCTATTTCAACGACTGCACTGTTCACTGAGGAGTCCGTAGCAACTGTTGGGAAGTCAACAATCTTTGCAGAAGTTGGCTAAAATTCAACTCGACCTCAAGGCAAATTCCCTTCATAACATTTAGATTCCAGTTTTAACCACTACACTATCAAGCTGGACAAAGAAATTCAATGTAGAGAGTTTGAAATACTTTA
>JBBMFX010000037.1:4385495-4402260 GCA_037832545.1 Rhabdalestes septentrionalis | reverse complement strand
CCACAATTTCATGGAATAAAATGTTGTTTATAAAGTCATAAAATATGTTCCAGCAATAAATATTCTTTTAGAACTCAAGTAGAGTACTGAGAATTCAGTGTGATTTAACTTTCTTAGGTTAGAAGATATAAGAAGAACATTTCAAACTATTTTATAATTTGCTGTCAAATCTGGTTGATCCTGTTGAGCAGTCTGCAGTTAGAATAAATGCACAGCAACATTTTTAGTAGCTACATCTCTGCTGTTGGATAATTTTTTTAAATTTTTCTTCTACTGTGGATGCAGCAAACCAATAATAACTACAGAGAAGAGACATAACAGCAAGTGATTTATCCTGTGATCTAATTAGGTAGATTGAATAAATAAGATAAGATAGTGTAAACTGAATAGAAAATGAGCTAGTCACCAAGTTTAAATAAATAAAACTTTAACCACTTTGTGACCCATAACTGTAATCAAATGCACGAGAGGAGGGAGGCTGAGGGTGTGGAATGGAACAGAAGCTTCCAGTCATCATTTGGAAACTCTGATCTTTTTGGTGCAAGGCTGCGCAATGAGTGATGAAAAAATAAACTCTGTGTGTAATGGCCGAGAGTAGGAAGGCCTATCAAAATGAAAAGCATCCCACAAGGAAAGAAATCCTATAGCGAGACTTAGGCTCTATTTTTCTCTCTCCATGGGTAAAATGTGATGTTTTTGCGGTACAAAATGTACCCAGACTCTATATGTGAGATTTTTATGGGTCTGTGCTGACACCCACAAAATTCACTGCTGCTGAGAAAGAGCTGCAGTGCGTAGCAGGTCGGCTCCGAGGATTCCAGAGGATTGTGTTACCCTCCAAAATTCTCCTGGCTCACAATCAAGACGCGGGGCCATTATCCCTGCATAGATTTCTAAATAGTTTGTTCTTCCCATATAATTTCAGCATTAAGCTTAAAGCAAAAAAAAAAACAACACGCACTTGCAGCTCATATTTTTCCTACACTACGACCACCTCATCACTCTTCGCTCTCCTTGCTCTGCCTTGCAAACAGGCCAACACAGGAAAGCATTAAACCATTCTCATGGCATTCAAATTTTGTCTTTCATTGAGATTATATGGTGAGATATGAGTATTATTACTTAAGTTATTTCAATTGATTTTTTTTTCCGAGGTGGTAGAGGCGGAAAAAGGAACGCATATCATCCGTGTTAAATGAGTTCTATTTTTACTTTCAGTTTGGTAGGTTTAATATGGACTGCTGTGACTTTCATTTAAAAAGGTGCTTGAACAGAGCGCACTTACTTTACATTTTGTACAATAACTCACACTATAAACTGATCACTTACTGTGTCCTTTATGAAGGAATCTCTATATTTATATAGAGAACCTTATTTTATAGAGACCACTTAATCTTCGTTGCACAAATTTCATACTTTAGATAAAGACCACTTCTTAATACTTTAATTTAGAATAGTGAAAGAGATTTAATCTGTTCTTTATACAGAGCATACTCAGTATTTCATACTTCTGAAAAAGATATGTTAATCCATTCTCTACACTTTTCAAAGAGATCTCCATTCCTTCCTTATACAGAGACTTACTTTGCACCAGAAGTGCCCAACTCTGGTCCTGAAGGGCCGGTGTCCAGCACAGTTTGGTGATTTTCCAGCTCAGACACGTTTGGTTCAACTCCTCTGTTCACTGCCAGGTGTAGTGAGGGGAACTATAAACTGTGCTGAACACTGAACCTCCAGGACAGGAATAGGTAACTTTACATTCTATTTTATATAGCAATTATTTACTCAATACTTTATGTACAGATCTCTAAACTTTACACATTATATTAAGATCACCAAGGTCATGTTTTATCCTAAAATAACTTCTTACCTTAAAATGAAATCACTAGGTTTATTACTTTATGTAGAGATCATTTACTACAATTAACATTGCCCACATGCAGTAGCATTACCACACATGCCCTGGCAGTGTACCTTGAATTAAGAGCTCTTTCATTTATTAATGAGACACGCATAAAGTTTTCGGTCATTATATTTTACAACGGCTTTTTGTCTCATGGTAAAATGCTATAAAACGTATCGTTCTGCCTTGCAAAGGGCCTTGATTGAAACTGGGGCATCTGGATTCAGGTCCTTTAACACTGCAAAATATTTTCTCCTCCAGTAAAAAAACCAAAGGGAAATAGCCTACCAGCCAACTCTGAAGTTGCTCAACCACCTGAGTGATGGCTAAATAACACCCGAAAAAATAAAAGATGCAAAACTGCAAGCAGTGCTAATGGAACACTAATGGAAAAAAGAAACAACGCTCGGAACCTTTGTTTTCGGTACTAAATTGGAGGGCAATCTCAAGCGACAATGCATCTAATCAAAATGTTAGACGTCTCACAGTCGTATGAAAGTCTCGATTTAATAGCCGAAGTCTCTGAAGGCAATGCTAGTTGTTTTCTCTGTGGAGAGGCGGTGGTACATTCCGCCTCATAAAGGTGATTGCCGGAGCCGTATGTTTTGTTGCCTTACAAGTCAGAGTAAATCACCAAGTATCATAAATCCAAGTGGAAAAATCCCATAGTTTAGATTACAAACAGTAGGATTTATGTTCATTCCTTTCAAAGAGTTAAACCTTTAGGACCAGGATACAGGGTGTTTCCTTGCTCTAGTCTTCTACTAAAGCAAACATATATCATTAATATAATAGTGTACCAGCACCAGTTTTTATTACATGGAGTAGATCTTTTTATTAGTGCCTTGAAAGAATTTGTATCAATATTTGACAAAGCAGGACTTTGTATAGAGATATTTTATGTTGAAATATAGAAGAAATGTTTCAAAAGAACTTGGAATAAAACCTCATCACATTGATTTATATTAAATGGCCAATATCAAGTTTTGTGAATCGATGAATTTGATGTAAAACCATTGAATTCTAGGGGATAAAAGGAGGCTGGAAAACACTCATATAAAGGTGAATCATGGCTGTTTTTAGTACGAAAAAGCCACAGGATGAATGGATATCATAAATGGACCTCAGGGAGAAAAAGAAAATACAAGAACAATATTGTATATGGGCTTTTTTATTTTTTATTTCCCTATAAAGTTGCTATTTGAAGCACAGGCAACCTTGTTACGATATTTTCTTCACGTGGAACTGATGTGCGCATGAAGTCAGGTAAATTCCTTGTACTACTATTTTCCATGTGTGTGTGTGTATGTGTGTGTTTGTGTATCTATGTGTGCCTGTGTGTTCTTCCAAAGCACAAGAAAGAATAGCGCTTGGCAGCCTTGTTTCCCCAGGTTTGCACGGCTAATCTGCTTGGCCTCAGTCCATTTCTCTGAACACTCTGACAGTAGTGCTACTTGCCAAAAAGCCTCTTGAGTAAGGTTCAGCCTGTCCCCCCCTTATCTGCACCATGACATCACAGAAGATTGGAAAAATGGCTGTACAGAAAGCATTGCTCCTTCATCCACTGCATTACTCAGCTGTATAACTGGTCTTAAAAAAGGAGCAGCGTACAACAACGTATCGAGCGATTTCTGGGCCATGGGGTCAGGGCCAGTGCAGTGCATAGCTTTGAGAACTCACGCACTGTCAACATGAGACAAGCAATACACAGCTGTTTAGAATTAGCCAGGAATTTAGTTGGGAAGGTGGGGGAGGGGGTGTTGTGGAAATCTGTAATCTTTTGTTTTGCTGGTCAGTATAAACCCCTTGGCCTGCATCAGGTGAACGCTTTGTGCAGAATAGATGCTGAAGGTCAGTGTGATGCAACTGCTGTAATAAGCTGACTTTTAAATTTTTAGTCAGTGCATTTAAAAAATGGCCTTTCGGACATTATGCCTGTTTTTTCATGTCTGATAAAGGCAGTGAAAAAGAGGTAAACCTCCCAGGCCAAAAATCTAAACGATTCCCACTGGACCACATTGTGCTATTATCATTTTATAAGAACATTTGAACAAATAAGAACAAATGCTGGCCACCCTTCACATCTGGGAACGTTCGGTGACAAGTGGACCAATGCACCAAAAGGTTCAAAGTGACTTGGAATAAAGCCATAACATTTACATTCATTACAGATAGCGTTTTTTCTTCTGCTATTAAATTACGATTTGAGATATTTCTGGGGCAGCGGCAGTTTGTTGAAAGACCCGTATCATGAACAAATTGTTTTTAATAAAAAAGAGTTTAAAATATAGTATGTAAATGCTGCCAAATTTTCTGAACATTCCGCTCCAGTTCATGTTGTTTATTTCTGGGAAGAAAGCTACAAAAATAGCACAAAAAAGTAAACTAATTTACATACACATCTGAATTTTCAGCCCACGGTATATTTAGCCTGTGCTTGTTGAAATTGTTAGGAGTGTTTAAAGAGGGTGAGTGCTTTTTAAATAAGGCATGCTAGCCTATCAGACCAGAGGCACAGTGACAAGACAGTCAGTTTAATGCTATGGGACATGGACAGATTGGAAAATGGTCATGTAAAAATAAAAATGACTTTTGCATATGACCCCTATTAACATCAGAAATGAACTTCATTAAATGTACCATTGTCCTGAGGCGACCTTTCAATGTGGCAGCTTTTACCACCCGTATTTCAGCAAGTCCTGCCAGAAGATGGGATGCTACTAGCTCAGGGGTTGAAATACAGCTGAAGTACACAAGTCACGGTTAGGTGGTGTATACATCTGAAGGGAAAAAAAAACTTGTTGCTGCAGTCACAACAAACAAGCTGTCTGTAGCACACTCAGCTTAAAGATGACCTTACTCCAGCAGGCCAGCAGGCTTGGTTGGACCGAGGGGTTGCTTTTTCAAAACCACTACCTTAAACCGCTGCTGTTAATCTTTTTTCTTTCCTTTTTTTTTCAAACACACACTGCGGCATAGATCATTAGCATCTGTTTTCCTTGGACGTGCTTGCAGCCCAAGGTGGGAGACACTGGCACACTGAGGTTAAGCTGACTGTAATTGTCCAGATTTTTCTAATCAGTCTGTGGCACTGTTTTTAAAGGAGGACTAAGCTAAAGCATACTTTGAGGTGAATGATGCAAAATGAAAACTTTTGGAGGATTTCAAGCGTTGGCAGAGGGACTGCAGAGTGGGGTTATTTACAGTGGGAAAAGGAAAGGCCTAATTTGAAACATCTGAGGCCACGAAAGAGAGGTGGGCACCGGAGGGAACAGCAGGATAGTGCCTCGTGCACAAAAAGAAGAAAGGACCACATCATTATAACAAGGGGCCAGGTGAATTTTTTTTTTTTCCGATTTCAGGAATGACGAGAAATTGAAATGAGATGCTTTCAATCACAAACCTATGCCTCTTGTATAGAAGAAAAGGAACGGATCGTGTATTAAAATGTCAGACAAAGACCCTTTTCATGGCATCACAAGAATGAAGTGGCTTGCTATGATATGCATTTTGTATGTGTGTGGATTGCTTGTGGTGTCTGTTCTGAAAACATGCTGTGGTTTACCTCTGTACTGGCTGTACTGACTTCATGTCACTCAACATAGTCCATAGGCTGGGTTTATGGAAACACCTAAATTGACTGATATTGCCTTTTGATAGAATTTGCAATGTGAAAAAGCAAAATAACTTCAGTTAGTGACCCATTCAATGACATTAGAAAGAGTTTAGCCTATGCATTGGCCCGTTTTCCTCTCATGATATGGTCTGGAACCCACAGACTGGGTAGCAGGACCACCTCAGCATGGTCTATTGATTAAACTCTTGGTAAAACATGGCAGTAATCATTAAAGCAGTGTTGCAGTGGCTGTGTTTTTTGCATTACAGCCCATAACTTCCTGTAGTCTTTGACAGGGATGGTCATGCCCGACTGCATGGTCCGGTTTGGGAAAACAGTGTTTTGGAGCGGTGCTGCAGTGGGCTTGGTTTCATGCGTGAACGGAATAGCCACCGCTATAAATACTCGAACCTTCCAAGTTGTCTAAGAGGCAAGCTATAGATGTCAGTAAATTGGCCTTGACTGTGTGTGTGAGAAAGGCAGTGGAAAGAGAAAGTTGCACTTGCTTAGGAAGGTCTGCACTTCACGCATGTATGAATACAAGGCCTTTACAGAGGGAATGTGCATGTGTATGTATGTGAGTTGGGGGGGAAGTGGAGGTATAGCGAGAGAGTTACTGTGCCTTTAAGAGATGGAGAAAGCTGGCTCTGTTCCCATTCTCTGCTGATGATGAGGGGAGGAAGGAGCCAGGAGCCATTTTTAGCGATGAGGTCATCCTTTATGGATGAAAAAAAAAAGAGAAAATGATAAAGAAAAGCAGCCATAGAAAGTGCAGAGACTGTCGATGTCTGATGCTATCAGCCCGGACCTCTTATCTGCATCTGAATATATACACATGCATTTGTCAGACTCTGATGTGTGCTCGGCTTTGCTGCATTGTACAAGAAATTTCTCCATTAAGCAAATAGAGGACATCACTGGTGCAACAGGTTCTTTAATTGCTGCGTTATACTAGTGCACAGACTGCAGGTCTACATTGAAAATGGTGACGTCATATTCATAATGTCACCGGTAAGTGTATTCTTTGTCACTTTTACAAATATTTACCCAGCGACGTGTAACTCTCATGAAATGGTTGGTAAACAGGCTGCATAGTCAGTTTAGCCCTCATTACTACATGCAGTGTTCTAGTGGTAGATTGGCACACATCTGTAACAGAAGAAAGAAAAGTTCAGTGTGTGCTCAGAGAGTCCAGAGGGGTGAGGCTTGCGTGTTTGACCTCATATACCCTTACTATTGAACTGAGAACCTCACATATGCGCGCGCACACACACACAGACTCACTCACACACACAATCACACACAATCACACACACATACGCACACAGCGCTGCCCTCCCATCCCTCAAATGATTTTCCTAAATATAGATTGTCTGGCCAGCACAGCTGTGCTAAAGGAGAAAGAAATGATTATAGCACCATCTATAGGGACAAATACATTCCAAAATAAATGATTAAAAAGGTAGTAAAGCGAATAAAAATGAAGGAAATGAAGGGAAATGCAATAAAAAGCCAACTTTTTGACACGTGCTTCTGTTTTTAAGGGAGGAATGGGATATTAATATGTTTTTAACAATATATCCTCATTTGCCAGCCTTATAGGACTGTCTGCCACCTAGTATTTTATAAGGTAGATGAACAGATTTCTGTGTTATTACTGCATTGGGTTAATTGGTGCAGTGTTTGTCTTGCCTCACTCTCCTCTGTTGTAAATGAGACATCTGAGTGATATTACATCATCCCTTGCGCTAGACCCCATCCCCCCTCCCTACATACATACACACACACATATACACACACACACACACGCACATCATGAGCAAAGATGCCTTCAGGAAATAATGTTTAGACGATCTAAACTTACCAAAATGACATTTTATATAATATTGCATGGGTGGGTGTGTTTGTAATATATCAAAGAGCTACATCAACATCAGCACCAGGAAAGATCATCAAGCTTTCACCCTATGTAAGCGCAGCCCCCCCTGAAAAAAAAAAACATGTTTTTCAGGCTTTCACCTCAACCATCCAATTTCACATCGCAATTACAGCCTTGTTTTCTTACCCGTGTTTAATTTCCTTTAATTTGTTTTCCTAGCACATTACCCCTCAGGGTCATAGGAATGTATCCATTTCAAAGTCCTTTTTGAGAAACCCTTCCATTCAAACAGCTTTCGCGACTACTCACAGGGCTTAGCCTGAACCAAACAGTAAAACAGTCATTTTTCTAGCAATAGAGAGGACCTTCAGCCAGTAAAGTAGGCAGAGCTTTGTCTAGCACAGGGGAGCTCAACTCCGGTCCTGGAGGGCCAGAGTCCAGCACAGTTGTGACTTCTCTGCTCAAACGAACACTTGAGCCAGGTTAACTGGGTGTGTCCAAGCAAGGGGGCCACTAAACTATGCTGTAAACTGGCCCTCCAAGAACAGAGCTGTGGACCCCTTGTTTAGCAACTAATAGAAACAAAACATACAGTAATAAAGGGTTTATCTTTTGTTATCTTATTACAGGAAGAGATTTAATTCATTTAATATTTTAATACAGGGTACTCCAAGCATAATAGTGCCACATTACTGTACTGAAGCAGGGCAGATTAATATGTTACATTCAATTTGGTCTGGAATAAAAATGATTCTCTACCACTGTACTGAACCATTAACATTCAGGTTTTATTGATCGGTTTCACATTTTGTAGCCATAGTCTTTACTGCCATCTAGTGTTACAGAGAGGGGAGTACAACCTGCCCAGGGTCACCACAGCAGACACTCAAATCAACTAACAGACTAAACATCCCTAATGCAAAAATACTTTCAGTGTAACTGAAACTATCATTTGATATAGCTTTATTTGATCTGAATACAGAGCATTCACAGGCAGTGGTAAGTGGATTAAGAGCCCACAAAATAAATACAGTAATAATTATAATCACGAGGAGATAAGATTAAAAGAAAAGACAGCCATTTTACAGCCATTTAAACCATTATCTCCCATAAGCCTAAAACACTGAACAAAGCATTGTCCCCCGAGTGACTTCAGACTTTTATGCCCAAAACATGCGCCTCTGTGCTAGGTAACTGCGTAGGAATTAGAAAAAACATAGACAGAATATCGAGGTTTGATCTTTCACATCTCAGATGGAGGCTTAAATAATAACAGACTCCCCTACAAACGGAATACACTCATACTTTCAACGGCACAAACAGCTACTCTGTATACTGGAGCTTTATATATTGAAATATATTGATGACTATTATGTATCACTCCTCTATCTTCACAATGAGTGCAGGACATGCTGTAATGTTGTTTATTGAAATGACAAAGCAGCCCACTCCACATGATCCATACGAATGTTGGGAAGTCATTGGGTGAGCTGGTGGGGGTCTCGTATTGCACGTTTAATTTAAATATAGAGCCATCAGATAGAAGATATGGAGATCTAGATACACTGTTAAAAATACAGAAATAAACCTATCAACCTGATCTCACATTTGCAAATCTGTTTGAAGTCACACAAGCCTGGTTATATGGAATGTTACATTTAAGCTTAGAGCCTGTGGACACTAGTAGTGTTGCTTCTCTTACAACTCCTTTGCTGTAAAATCTGTCATGTGTTGCAGTTCCTACAGTAAATTCATTGCATCTGAATATATTCCCTTTTTTTCACATAAAGGTTAACCAGTGTTTCCCAGTCTTTTTATTTCCATTGGCTTATTTACAACAGGAACACATTGGAGTGCTTTGGAGTCCTGGTTAACCTGTGGATCTCCTTCCAGCTGTGACAAAAGTTAATGCCTCATGTATACACATCAAATTCATAGCCTCATGTTATGGACTTAAACATTGTATTTATGGAGACAACTCTCCCAAAAAACAGATACAGAGGGTTCATTTTCAAAAAACAAAACAAAAAAGACATGGAAGCTGATCATGAAGGCGATATTTTTTTATCCCAGGGTGCATGTAAACTACATCCATAAATAAAGTCACTAATGATGTCTTTCTGAATGATGTAAGGAGGCAGTTCTGCTGCTGTTTCATCTTTCGGCTGTACCGCAGCAACGAAATGATCAAGGCAGTGGAAACAAAACAGTACCAAGCTTTCTCTCTTCTTCCTTACACAACATTCTTTTCACCCTCTGAACACTGCCGTTGAGGCCACACAGGGCAATGGCCAACGTTTCAATCCTAGGTTATGTGTGATCTTCTTGCCAGCGTAATCCAGCAGGGGGCAGTATGGAGTCAAAACAACTTCATTAGCATGTGGAGTTGTTTGTAACACACTTTAATTATGCCTATCCGAATAGACCTCACCATAACAGCGCCACAACCAAAAAGACTAATACACGTACACAGTGCTGCACTTCAGTCTGATAACATACACCGATTGTGGACTTACATCATCCATATGATACATCAACCTATTTCATCTCCTCAGGGATGTACTAGCAATGGAGACTCTCTCTGCTCGAGTGTTCTAAAGCTGCAGTCAGAGCGGGCGGCTTTAAGACAGCTCTGTGGCTGAGCTGGGTCTTTTTTGGTGGGTCAAGTCCAAGTAAAGATCTGAGCGGAGGAAGCGAGGGTAGGGGTCTTTCTCCATTAGTCCATAAATCCTAATCTGGGCCAGGTCGAAGCAGTCAGCGCTAATGTTCTCCATGTTCTCCTTGGTCTGCTCCCTGGTGTACGAGTCCAGATTAACCTAAATAGCACAACAATAGCATATATAATTATATATAACAGAAGTAAATATAACTAATATTGCTCATTCAAAATTATACTGTCTGAAATAAGTACAAGCAATTAAAATGTATTCAACAAGATACAAAACTTGTACAATTGTGCAGCGTAAAGGATGTGAAAGAGGGAGCCATGTAGTTCATAAAGTAACTTTTTAAAGCAGAAAAATAAAATAAAAAAGCTTGTGAAGATGGTATTTGCACTCTGGGACAGCGTAATCATATCCATTTCATTGAATTGAATCTGATTTAGGCATATCTGTTTGCACAAGCCTAACAGCTAAAACCTAGATACCTACTGTCAGCACTGTGTGTGTGTGTGTGTGTGTGGTTTTTTTTTCCCTTCAAACCAACCTCTTTACTGGCTTGAATGGAGATGTACTCTGCATATATCTTCTTCGCTCTGGAAGCCATCTTGGACAGAGACTTGATCCTCCTGTAGTCCTCGCAAGCCAGCCAGAAATCCAGATTCTCCTCACTGAACTCCGTCTGCAGGAAGGAGCGGAAAGCTGCCAGTCCATCTGACAAAGCAGAGAAACAATTACTACACATAATGTTTTAACATAATGCAACCAATTGAATAATTGCATTTACATCCACCCTAAATGTACAATAAATGAGTTTTAGCTCCATGTCCAGAACGAAAGAGATTTTGGGCTCAAATTGACAGCAAACAAGATGGATCATTACATAACATCTGTTCCAGTTCCCAGTAAACAATAATGCAAGAAACAAAACTGTTCAAAACTTACATTTGTGGGAAAGCAACAGGTCAAACGACTCTCCCCATTTGAGAGCTTCCCCTGGAGTGGGTCTACGGAAATAGCAAACAGAATGGTCAACAACTGCCTGATTTACTGCAGACGATCCACTCATATTTACTTTATATCCCAGCCAAAACATCCTGCTTTGGCTCTTTTCGACCCTGCCTATCACAAAAACGTTTTTTCAAAACAATCGACTCTTGGTTAGCCTTATATCTACGTCCATTTCATTGCTGTCATGCGTTATCTCAAAAAAAGTGCCATTTTCACTGACATTGAATATAAGAACTCCAAAAAACTGTATATCTAGAACATTTTTTACATGTATTTCATGTGAGAAGCTACCACATTTAAATATAAATGTATTCGAATATTCTTTAAACTTTTATGTTGGGCTAGTATGAATGCTTTGTATGTGTTCTACATATTTAATTCAGATTCTCATTTAGTATTTAGGAGTTAACCCTTTTGTTATCCCTTTAGAGTACTGCAGAAAATATCTATGGAGCCAAATGCTCCTTTATCTGAGAAATGGAGACAAACGTAGAAAGCAGGGAAGCTAAATGGTTTAATTGATTTTAAGATACGAGTACCAGTTAATCTATACACATTTGAATAAAGTCAATCCTGACTTAATAATCAATCTTGAACAAGATGTATGTTCACATTTTGATTTTATTTCACTCATGATGGATTTGAACCTCTCCCACTAAGTTAGTACTGTGAACATTATAAACTGACAATGAAAACACCACTAAACAACAGGTTTAAAAGATTTAAAAAGTTTAAAAAAAAAGAACTTTTGTGTCACCACTCCCATATATGTAAATAAAATCCTCTCCTCCATCCCTTTATCTAATTACATTATAGGTTTATCTCTCGGGATCTTTGGGACATTCCCCAAAACCTATTTTAATACAAAATATTACGCTCTCTTGAATTCCCGGGCCATGCATGGCTGAGACATCAAACTCTCCGTCTCCTGATGATGGAACCAACGCTTAGGAAGCTGTGTCACTCAGGCACCAAGGCCAGGCTTTTATTTTTACCCTGATGAAAGAAATGCATTCTGAATGGGTGTGGAAATTATTTCGATGCATCAAACCTTAAAGGCAGTGTTGTGCGCATTTTATATAGTGACAGAAAACACAGTAGCACACAGAACATTCCAACTATACCTGCCGATCTCTTGGATGTCCAGCGTGAAGGATATTCGGATTTAAATTATTTAAAAGGGAAAAGAGTCTCAGAATACACGGTCTATTGTATGTTCGATTAAAAATAAACTGATTGAACACATCTTGATTCAAGCCTCGACACATCCAATTATTTGATAAACAGTGGAAAGACATGCTATATACTGTGACTCATCCAGTCTGGAGCCCAGTCAAGTAACAAGAAAAATGACTTGTACTCACTTGTCTGATTTAAGGACTTTCTCAAGTTTGTTCGCTGGATGGCTTCCATGTCTGTCGTTGGTCTTCTTTCGGAGAAAGGTTAGTCGATTTTTCATGTCTTTCGCCCTGTGGGAACAACATAAGAAATTCAGCCCTCATTTCTATAATGACTTTCCAGCTAAGTGACTACCCAGGTCTGTATCAGCACTTGATGAGCCAAACGGAGGACTGATAGAAATGGGAAGAGATTATCAGCAGGCGTATTGTGACAGAAGCTGTGTTTCCCTGAGGGAAAGAGCTCGGAGAGAAGCCATCATTTACTGCATTGAGTGGGTATCTAGCGTGGAGGTACAAGCATTTCGCAGAATATGAACTGCCGAAAGTGCCCATTTAATCTCCTTCAATTGCACCTACTATATTGCAGGAGCACTGAATCAACCTTTGGGAAAACATGGGGGGTGGGCGGGGGATGGGGGGTGGGGGGGAGACCTCATGACTTACAGATTCTTCGATTTCTTCTTCATCATGACACTCTTCCCCATTTGACATTTACAGTTTGGCTCGCCGCAGACCTGAGAGCAAGAGGACAAAATGCGTCATCATTGTGTAACATTATAAAGAAATGGAATATAAAAAAGAGTTTTAAGGAATCAGTCAGTGGATGTTAATCAGACAGGCTGGAGGAGGGCCTGGCAGGTTTGGAAAGCTACAGCATAGCAGGGTTTAGTGTTTTGCCTCATTAAACATAACGGATTCAATTCATCAGCTAATTAGCCAGGCCTTCCTGAGCTGAATTTGCTACATTAGGAGAGGGAAAACACTGGTGTTTGCAAAGCTGTGGCTCTACAGGAGATTTCGACACCCCAGCTAGAGAGAAGAGCAGCCGAGTTTGGCTGAAGTCTGAGATAATCTTCCTGGTGCGTTTCTCTGTCTCATTCATCTTTACCTAGATATTATTTCTATCATAAATAAATAACAATAGTGCTCACTTCCTAATGAAAGAAATGTCCAGATGCAGAACATGCAGTTGGGGCAAAGTTTTAAATACTAGGTAGTAGAGGTTGGAGAAAAAAATCATACAGTGTGGTATTGCAATATTTTTGGCACAATATGATATTGATACAGCAGTTACAGTTACTTTAAAGTTAATTTAGAACCATTTTATTAATCTGCTAACATTGGAGCTCTAAGTATTTATCATAACTTGTTGACAACTGACTATTAAACCTATGAATTTAATCTGCAAATAGTCACATTTGAATTCAATCTTTAAGATTTTGGGGGGAAAAGCAATCGGCATTTATATGCATCCACTTTTAAACCATTCATCAGTGGTTTAGGTTCTCCTGCTCATGCTTTGGGTACTGGGCAACAAATTAAATTAAAGAAAAATGTAGTATATGGGGGACATCATTTCAATATGTAAGTCAAACAACACTGTCTGAGCAGCGTTTGAGACCTACCCTCCGGCCAGTGAAGAGCAGGCAGATATGGTGCACAGACCCTCCATTCTTGTTTAACTCCTTTCGCAAGGTCTGAGGGGATGGGATAATCCAGCGATCCGGAGTCTCCCTGTCGTTGTCCAGACAGTGGATGGCCTGGTCTGAGATGAAGCGTGGAGAGCGGGGCTCCTGGAGCAGGCTGCCCTCACTGTGGGTGCGCCGGTGAAGGGACCGCTGGACACACAACCCTCCACTCTGCTGGCCCCTGCTGGGTGACGTCTCCACCAGACTCCTCCGCTTCAGATAGCCTTCGTCACTGTCTTCTTCCTCCTCTTCATCCTCCTCATCGTCATCTGTGGATGGCGAAGTCATTGGGTCCGGCTTGAAGGAGCGGTCCAGGCACAGTTTGGGAATGATGAGAGGTGAGGATGAGGAGGATGAAGAAGTGGGACGAGTGCCCACGCTGACCGTCTCCGAGGCGCTCTCGCCCTCGCCCTGCTCCCTCCTTTCCAACTCCGCCTCCTGCTTGCCTCTCTTTGGCTCCTTTCCCCTCTCCTTCCAGATGGCAGAAGTCTCCATGTACACAGCTTTAGAGGCATCTCCGGGCGGGGGAGGGGGCTGAGTGGCGTCTCCGGCATTGCAGTGCAAGTCTGGGTACGAGAGGCGCTCGGTTGGGGTGCTGGTTCTGGCTCTACTGTGGCCTGTGACTGGGGACCCGGAGGGACAAGATGGAGAACAAGGTTCTGAAACACTATGTGGTCCAAAGCCAAGCAGCCCTAGTTCAGCCTGATCTCCAGCCTTTGGCTCCAGCATCTGCCAAGAAAGTAAATACAGTGCAAAGTAAAGAGTGAAGAAGAAGAAGAAGAAGAAGAAGAAGAAGAAGAAGAAGAAGAAGAAGAAGAAGAAGAAGAAAAGACAACAAATATTATAAATAAGTATTGTTGTACTTTTCGCAAATAATGTAAAATCAAGCCAAGTCAACACAAAACAACACAACACTACACAACAACAAAAAAATCTATAAAAACATTACATGTTTTGACCCAACACACCTTACAGGCCATTTTTATGTTTTTTCTTGTATTTTTCAATGTGAGTGAGCTTTACACATCCAAAAACTGCCAAACTTACATTACAATCAATATTATTAATTGCAGAATTAAAAGTGATTTGTGTCATACAGAACTGAAAAAAACAAATCAAACACAGTTCTGTATACCCAATATTTCTTGCTCAAAGACGGTCCATTATCAATGTTATATTAATATGGTATAAAAATATCACAATTTAACCTGTCAAATTAAAGGAGCAAAATTACAGTGCAATCTAGACCAAAGCAAAGTTCAGAATTTCTTGTCAGTCATGCTTAAATAGTGGTCCCTCTGAATCAAGCCCCTCCCTTTCTCTTTTTAACAGTGTAATACAACCTTATTACATGCAGGCAGCAGAATCCACACACACGCCTACAATAGAGCACAGTATGTATAAAATTCAGGGTCTCTGAACATTCAGAAAGTGATATATAATGCATTTCATCTCTGCAAAAACCTGCTTGCCACCATTTTCTTTGGTAATCTTTTGACAAGTGAGTAACAAATAGCAGAAACCTTTAACCATGGCCATCAATTGTGTTATGATAAAAAGATATTTGATGACACAGCCGATATCTTCCACTTCAGGAAATTACAGCAAGGTGATGGCACGGCATTAAAGAAAGAACACCCACCACGCCACCACTAATCACCCATAAACCTACACGGTGCTGAGGGATTTATAGGTTCAATACACTTTCAAAGTAAGGCACTGTGACAAGATGTACAGCTTTACTGCACTTTCTGAAGTCCCTTTTAGGAGTGAACATCAACAAACACTTCAATGTGCTCTAACAAATCCTGCTTGGGTAAATACATTATTTCCAGTAATCACTGTAGTAATCACAATACATGGGTTGAGGTCTGATAGAGCAATATTTGTCCAAACACGCAAAGCGCACCTATGTCTAAACCTCAGCAATGAGCATCTAATGTTTAAGCAATAAAATATCAGAGACTGGTCAAAATATACATAACACATGTCAACTATTACCTTGAAATGCAAGCAGATTAAAGGCGAATATAACATTGTATATTTTCCATTCCTTTGAAAATTATGCCACCAAAAATATATCACAATGTACACAGCAAACAGAGTGGGCATACACTAGAAAAGGCATCATCTGAATGACCTCACCTTTACAAACGATCCAATATTTTTCTCCTAAAGACAAACAATGTATTCTTTCATCATAGCAGCGTGCACCAGAACAGCTCTCTGACTCTCACTCTCTCTCTCTCTCTCTCCCTCCCTTACTCCCTCCTCCTCCTTCTCTCTCTCTCTTTCTCTCTCTCTAAGTCACATGTGCGTATCTGTTTGTGCTAGTCTGATTAATGATGTCGCTGCATCAATTGTTGCTAATGCCAACCCAAGGGGCACTCAGTCGCAGAGAAGCTGAGGGAGAGCGAGTGAGAGAGATAGTACGAGAAAGAGAGGGAGGGAGAGAGGATAAGAGAAAAATCAGATTTTCTCCCTCATCCTCTTCGGAGGGAATGAAATAAAGCGGTAAGATCCATTTAAACACACACAGAGCCAAGTGCTCGGCCACACAGGACCACATGCAGTGACAAGTCTGCCCAAAGATTTGAAAACACTGGATAGATTTTACAAAAAAAATGTTCCATGAAGCGTGTGTGTGTGTGTGTCCATGCGTGTGAATGTGTGTGTGTGTGAGTGAATATGAGAGCAGGTTTGGGTAATATCATTCATACTGATCCCTTGATTCAGATGTAATTCAGTGTGTTATATATATATGTGTGTGTGTGTGTGTGTGTGTGTGTGTGTGTGTGTGTGTGTGTGTGTGTGTGTGTGTGTGTGT
>JBBMFX010000037.1:4352191-4378105 GCA_037832545.1 Rhabdalestes septentrionalis | reverse complement strand
TGAAAGACCTAATGGTATCAGTATCAGTTAAAAATGATATTTTTGTTATTCATGAATAAAACACCTGTAAGCAGATAAATCATGTTACTACCCTTACCTTAAGTGACATGTATGTGTTGTTGTGAAGGAACATCTCCTCTGACAACATCAGAGTTCTGTCTGGACTGCACAGGTCCAGTGGCTGGAACACAATTAAAAGGCCATTTGTGTAGCTGAGGTATCCACTTGTGTATCCCTCATATGAATAAATAGAAAACAGCATGAATAAGACAAAAGGATTGTACCTGTACAAAGACTGGGAAGATGAGGATCTTGGGGGCCAGGGTGACGTATGTGCCGTAGTTGGAGTGGGGAAGATGTGACTGTACAATGGTACAGTTCTGGTAATTGGCGAAGCTCTGTCTGTATGCTGAGGGGGGGATGGTGGCTGTCTTGCTGTTCACAGACCGTCGCAATGTGGCTCGTGCCTCCAGTCCAGTGTCCTGTAGATAGCTGGTGCCCTGCTGAAGCCCTCTAGTGGGATGAGTCTGATAGATTCTCCCTAGACAATACAGCAACAATTTAATTTAAGCAAGAAGCCACAGTGACATTGTTCATTACCATCATTTTACCAAAGGTATGATGTGTTGTTAGGACCTGTGATTCACAATATAATACATTTTATCATAAGTTCAATAACAATGCTTCCACCAATGTACAGTAACAATCAAAGATAATTCATTATACAGCAACACTGATCATTTTGTATAGTTTAACAAAGAGTGTAATCATTTGATACTAATCATTAAATTATTATACTCCATATAATTGCACATTATTATTGAATCCAATGAATATTTGTGGTTATCAGCAAATATAACTCGGAATGTGGCTCGTATAATCAGAATAGAACATTAATTCTCATTTTTAGAATATGTAATCTGGTTGTAGAATCATATAATTCATATCATCTAAGGTAAACAATAACTGTAAGGCTTACGTAGAACTTCTCCAAACCAACTGTACGATATATTTATTAAAACAGCAACTGTAAATCAGGGTAAATGAAAAGAATCTGTGGGTGATAGACTTTCTTACCAAGTGTTCCTAGTGTCCCATTGCTTTCTGGATAAACAGGCTGTAATATCTAAAAATCAAATCCAATACAATCAGTAGACATTTAGTTGACAGAAAAACAATAAAATCCAACCATGCTGGAACAAAGCCACAACCCTTTAAGGAAAATGAGTGATTCAGAACATGCATGAGTATGAGGTTGCACATGTAGGCTTCATGAGGACTTAAAACATGCAGCACTGACTTCTCCCGAGCAGTGGAGCAGAAGACATATGTCCCTGATGTAAGTATGCCAAAAGGTCAGGGCTCAGAGCATGCCATGTTAGCCCAGTCATGATTAATTCATGCAAAAAAGGAGCACAGATGTATAATAAAGTATTGATATCAGGCTGTAGCAACTGAGAATTGGTGTTAGATCAATCCTTACTTGGTTTCCAGGGTTGACAGGTGACAGGATGATGTAATTGTCACCATTTGATGAGGTCACACGGGTGCCCTTGAGGGTCTGTGTGCATGTTTTGTAGTCGTTCTCTTCCCGTTTCCCTGTCCATGACCACGCCGGCTCCCCCGCACCGTTTCCGGCACTTTCAGTGCTGTTTCCTTTCTTATGGCGTCCAGGTTTATGATTGGATGGACGAGACAGCAGGGGCGGAGTTTTGTTTTGGGTCTTAGCAGTGGGGGAGAGAGTGTCGAAGCCATTGGGTTTGTATGATGGTCTGTGAATCAGGCCTTCATAGTAGGGCTTCATGACCGGCACCGTCCTCCACACAACCACGGTAATCTCATTACGGCAGTTTCTAAAGGAGATAAAAAGTAAGGTTAAGCTAAATCAAACCCTAAAGTTTTTGGCCATTACTTAATTAGGGACTTAATTACCCCAACTTTTCTGGTTTTATCCCTTATTAAATCAGGGCAATTCCATCTGCTAGCTATAACAGAGCTCCTCCCATCACATGAATTCAAAACAGGGAGAGTGAAGGCCAGCATGTCACAGGAAGTGCCATAATATTTCCTCTAATGCCACATCCCTGGTGAGTTCAGCATGCTTGGGGCAGCTGGTGGTCTGAAGGTTAGGGAGTTGCCCATACAATTAGAAGGTTGTGGATTTAAATCCCAACACTGCTAGTGTCATCACTGACATACATCCCCACATACGGCTCACCGGGCACCCCTTGTTGATGGCAGCCCACTGCTTCGCTTGATGAATGGGTTAAAGAAGTGCCATCCAGAGAAATGCCAATAATTCTCTCTTGGACTCATTTACACTGGCGACTGAACTAAGTTGACCACCACTAGGACAGCAGCACCTCTTCACAGTCCTATTGTCATATTGTTCAATCATATATATTTAGAATCAAAATCATGCCCTTATGGAAGATTATTCCACAGTTAAAGTCACTGACCTGATGGCATGAGCCAAGTCCACACACTTCCAGTGCTCCACCGGTTGTCCATTTAGCTGTAGCAATGTGTCCAGCTGCTGTAGGCCAGCCTGGTGTGCTGGACCACCTTAAAGCAGAGAGAGTAATATATTCCATATTCAACCATAGTGTAAAATGAGGGAAAGCATAGCATTTCAAACTTTTCTAGATAAAGACTCACAGGAGAATAAGCCACATATATTGACAGAGGTGGATAGATAGGTTACAGATTGGTATACGTACTTTTGCACATTAATTACTAACTGTGCATGACCATGAACCTGACACAAAGATGAGTAAATACTATATTCTGCCTCATTTCAAAACATTTTTGTAAAATAAAACAAACTCCTCTCTCAAAAACATATATGTACACTTGTAGAGTATGCCATGGTAATGGTAATTGCCATATATGTACATAAATGAGAGATACGAAGCACTAAAATAACACATTATACATAATTTTCCTTCAGGGAAGCTATTTGTGACATATGTACAAGCACATCTGTCGATTTCTGTTTTGAACAGAGATGTCAAGAATATGATGAGACTGACCAGGGTCCACGGCCTGCACTCGCACAGGGGAGTCCGAGCAGATGGTAAAGCCAAATCCATCCTTGCCCCTCATAATAGTAACCTGCATTGTAAAGAACACACATATAATGTTACACTGAAACTGTAGGAGCTTGTCTGGCTGGGTCAAGCAGTCTGGGTTTGAGTTCGTCAATTCAACGGATCAATCAAAATGTGCTCCCTTGCTATACAGGAGCTTCAATAGTGTTCAGACCAAATGTATTGAGCAGACTTCCTAAACCATTTGAGCTGAGGTGAATTTGATCCAGTAACTACACAAAATGCAAGATTTGCTATCATTTCTTACATGATATTGACACCAGGATATCTTTTGTCCAGGCACAGTAGAGAAGACCTCATGCTGACCCAGGTCAAGTAAAAATGTGCTTTGGAGAAAAGCCCCCCTCTGAGAGCTACTGTACCCCAGCAGCAGCCAGCTCAAATGCCACGGCTCCAAACAGTCGGCTATATTAAAAACTACAAGCTGAGAAATTAGTTGAGGTTGCTGGGAGATTGGGGGAGGCCTTCACTCTCGCTGGCAAGAAAAGGAAACGTCTGGCTTCTGAACGCTGCCAGGGCTCGGACAAACAGTGAAGAGGGGGATATTTGGACAGGGCAGAGGCGAAATGCTGCAAGAGGCTGGTGCCAAACTAAACAGGGAAATGAGTAAAAAAACAAAGCGCCTTGCATTGAACATGACACTAGGCAGACAACAATAAAGTGGAGGCGGAGAGGGAGAGAGAGGGAGAGTGAGAGAAAGAGATGATGTTGATGAGGTGAGAGTGCTGGAATTTCGTCTCTTCTTGGTTGGCAGTATGTCGTCATTACCTGCTCATTTGATTACGCAGATAAATTAACAGTCAAGGCCCCCTCTCTTTCCCCCCTCTCTTTCCATTCTATTCTGCTCTTTCTATTTATGCTTGAGACCCACAGCTGTGGCCGCTTTGGAGTGTAAATGTTTGTACACTTGACGGCAGCATCACTCTAACAGTACTCAGTGTAGCATCCTTTCCATTTCCCTTAAATGAATTATAGCAAATTCCAGGAGATCTGCTTGACTCTTTGGACATCCTGAAGATTGAAATGCTTAAGCTTTCCCATATCTAATAACCTAGCATCCAAACAGACTGATTATATACAGCAAGAGTAACTCTTTCAACTTACTAAAACTCACATACACGTGCATATTAAAACATTCTTGTCATTGTACGCTAAGCCATAGTCAAAATATATATTTATGTTCATAAATATAAAACGTCTCTATGTATTATGTTTCCATATAACAGGACCACACGTTAACTGTGTTTCTATTACAGTTTGATCTACAAAAATTCCATCTACCAATTCATACCAAACCCTGACATAAACAGTAGGACCAACCTGAGGCAAGTTGCGTTCGATGCAGAATCTGCACAGTCCGTGGATGGTATGCATAGCTCCTGACCTAGGCCTGCCCATACGTGTGGGTCTCTGCTCTATAGCTCTGTGCGATGCTTAGGGAGCCGAAAGCCCAATATGTGATGGTGCTTCGGTTCAAAGCTCAGCGCTACTGGTGCTAGGCATGCCCACTCATGGGAACCGCTCTGTGCAGAAGAATGACAGGAAGCCACCTTCCAACCCCCCAGCCTGTGGCCAGGCAGTATGTCTGCACTTGATAAGCCAACAGGCTTCCTGAACGGCTCTGCACAGTAATACTAACTCTCTCTCTCTCACTCTCCCTCTCTCTCTCGCTCCTGGAATCGGGCTCCCCCTGATAGATCTGATTTGCCGTAAACACAAACATCCATTATGAGTGTGGGGCATTAAAGTTTAAATACATGTTTGTTTAAGCTGAGCGCACATCAACAAGGTGCTGCTGAGGGACTTTCGCCTGTACGTGACAGGTAGAGCAGTGAAAACACATCCACGGAAAGTTCCGAAACACATCTTTTGCATGCCTACAGTAAGTATGGAGTTTCTGGTTCAGCATCCCTGTTATAAAAACATGAATATACACAAGGAAAAAAATAGGTGCTGTGTTCCCAAATCGAACGATGTATGCGAAATTGGGAGCACCTGTGATTTAATTGTATTGATTTTTATAGTGAAAATAATCCACAGTGAATAAAAGTAAAAATGGCAGTTTTCAATACGTTTTAGCGTATAATGTCTATTTATTTGATGTGTCTAAAACACAGGACAAAAAAAACCTTAATGTAAATCCTGAACAGGTCATGTATTATATTTATGCCTATTTTTCCAATGTCAAGTACACAGTAAGTGTGCATTAAAATGTACAGAAGTGAGTTCTCTCTGGAGGATATGTACCTATTTCAACTGTGAAATGCAAAAAACAAACGTGTAATACAACCGGGGCAAACTTTTGTGTTCGACTGCCTGAAGGTCATCTCCGCCTGACTATGTTTTCAAAGAGCTTGTTTATTTGAGTCATAAAACATATAATAAAAGAATAGTGCAGTTTCCTTAAAATCCTAAAAGGCTCGTTACGGTAAGAGAGGAAGGAAGGGTATCGATGATTAGCCACCCGCTTCACCAGCTTCCACTTTGCGGGCATGTAAAAAGTCACACTGCCAAGAACAAACAGAATGGCAGTGACATGAAAATCAAGGCAGAGATAAATCATAAACAGCGAGTGGAGGCGGGCTTCCTATTACGGCCACTTTGTTAGCCTTTCCCGTTTCCCAGCTTTGTCTAAAGAGAAAAGCCCAAGTGGAGAGCGAGGCCTGGGAAAAGCTGTTGGCTAAAGTGTATGGGCGTGTTTGGAGGCTGAGTGTGAGTGTGTGTTAGTGAAAGAGAGACAGAAATGCAGACAGAGAGACATGGAGGGACAGCGAGAGCAAAAAAAAGGGGGTGTATGTGTGTGTGTGTGTTTGTGTGTATGTAGATGGGGGTTGATGGCCGGACAATACTGCAATATCCAAAACGCACATTAACACACCTCCCCATTCTTCTGCAGCCCATTATTGCGGACCAGTGAGCTTCAAGCGCTGCCCTGATGGTCAGGGCTATTAAGCCCCTCTTGTAACACCCTTGTGCATTTTGAGTTATGAGCTAAAGATCGTATTTTTTAATTTTTTATGCAAGTTCTAAAATTAATCACCCATCAGTATAAAAATAGTCCTTTAAATTAATCATATGAAATCACATGAAGGTACTTTGCAATGGGTAAATATTTAGAATGAATCTTTCTTTAATGAAAACAGTGCAAGTTCTGAGAATATTTGAAATCTCTTACCACAATCTGCATATTAACTCTCATAACATAAAAAATGCTGGGAATTGATCCTTTAGGCAAAATAGCTGTAAGCAAAACACAGGTGTCATTCGTGCACTTTGGAATAGAACTTTTAGGTCTGCAATTCTTTTTGCAATTGCACTTTTACATCTGCGTTTCTTTTTACACTTTTGTCAGTAATCTGACTCATGCAATACCACATTCGCTGGTCAAGCATACAGGTAACATTGATACTGATAAGACAAGAAAGAGGCAAACAAAAAAGGTTCCTGAATAAAAGCAAACTCACTGTCAATGACTGCATGTTCTCTGGGGTTGCGATATCAGATCCGGAGGCATGGCTGGACAGGGCAGCTTCTGAAATGTATACAAGAGAATCCCATGAGTCCCAGCTGGAGAGGGTGCTCTTGGAGAACATGGCTTCAGCCTGCGTGGAACTCTCAAAAGTCAGGCGGAGTGGGGCAGCGCTGCCCCCGAGCTGCAGATGAAACTGAGTCTGTTCAGTCTCTCTCCATCTGACACGGAGCTCAGCTCACCACCCCAGCCAGAGAAGAAAGAATGAGAGAGGGAGGTAGAGAGGGATGTAAGAGAGAGAGAAAAGGGTAGAGAGCGATAAGGGAAGAGACGGGGTGGGGGGGAGCAAGAGAGTGATGTATGTATAAATATATGTATAGAGGGAGACAGGGGGAAAAGAGGGAAAAATCAACTTCTCTCAATGCATTCGACACGGTTCCCCTTAACTACGTAACCATAGCAATTACAACTCTCCCAGGAAACAATGTCTTTTTAAGAATTCTTCATTCAAGTACTATTGAGTTGGGACACAATACAGCAGGCTTCTCCCCCTTTGCTCTCTCTCCCTCCCCCCCTCATTTCTCCTTCTGTCTCTCTCTCTCTCCCCTTCTCTCAAACTCTCAAATCTAATCTTTTCCAACTTCTTAGACGGCACACGCGTCTTCCATCTCACTTAATCCATCTCTGCACACGCACATCCACTCTCAGCCACTCTGCAGGACTGGCAGCATTGTCTTCTTCAGTCAACCATAATTAAGATGATCTCCATAATGCTCTCAATTACATAAAAAAATTCAGCCAAATAAACACATTGGGCTCTGTCCTCACTGGGGTAGATATTTTCAATGGGGGGCTGGGAAAGGCATGTGTGGGAGGGGACATGGGTTAGATCCCTAAAGTAGATTTGGACCGACTTGGACAGCTTTAGCATTTAAAAACCTAATACCTCAGCCTCTGGAACATCATAGGCTCACAGGCGCAGTGTGCCGCCTCCTGGCCCCCAGCTCTTTGTTACTGAATAAAATAGAGTGACTGCTCTCCACAGGAGCATGTTAGCGTTCCGTGCTACGCTCTATGGCTCCATGTGAGAAAGGTACAAGGATGCTGGCAGCAGTGCTGGGGCTATTTTAAAAGAACAGAAACTCGAAAAGTGAATTGCTTTGGCCCTGGGCCTTCACATCTGTGTAGGTACAAAACTGCACACATAGAAATATCTCATAGGCAAGTGAACGTAATAGAATAAGAGCACTTTTACTTTTCATCCTTTCAGCTCTGTTAGTCCCAGCAATGCACCACATTTATATCGGATCCTAACATCAGAATAGGTTTTAAACAAACATACAAACTGTGGCTTCAAATATAAAGTCATGTTCAGATTTCCCTTTGCTTATTTTTTACTTATACAATAGTTCGTAAACAAATCAGAAACGCCAAACATGCCCAGATAATCCGTTTTTGGCCAAATGCAGAGAGGGCAGGGGAAGAAAAACTGCCGTTTGAGATCTGTCCGATGTTATTTACTTGACTTCAACATGAGACAACACAGAATAAAACTGAGAGAGCAAGAGAGAGAGAGAGAGAGAGACAGAGAGACAGAGAGACAGAGAGAGAGAAAACATCATCTGAACTCACCAGCAGACTGCTTAATACGACGTGAGGCCACTCGCAGATGTTTGCTCCTGCCCAGTTCTTCACCCAGGAGATAATACCAACCCCTAATCTCCTGCCCCAGAGGAGTCAGAAAACATACAGTCAGCTCAGAGGACCCAGAAACATAAAAAAGGGAAAGTAAAGAAAGAAATATATTGAGAGAGGAGGGAAAGAAAGCTAGAAAGAGGGGAGGGCATCTTGTGTTCTCGATTTTTTTGACAGAATCCAATATATGTGTGAATGCAATGAATGCATCCCGTTCCCGGTGGTGCCAATGATGTGTGTATTGCTCTCAGCGCCCTGTCAGAGAGCATCACTGTTAGTCAGCATCTGATGCTCCTCTCCTTTCTTTTTCCTCTCATCTCCAGGCCTGCCAGCCAGATGGCTTGCATTGCATCAAATGCCCAACAGTAAATGCCTGTCAGGCTTTATCTAATGCCTCTAAAATTAACACGCTCCAAGAGCATCTTAAATCAACCCTCGTCCCATGAAGTCCCAAAAACACTGCCAAATTTGAAAAATGTGACCTTCTAGGTCTTTATACACTGTGACTCGGAGACAGCATGAAGCTCCAGCATGTCCAGAACATGCTGCCTTCAGTAATTATAGGTCATTTTTCAAGCCTCAGTGAACAACCTTATTGCAGCTTTTCCCACAACGGGATCAGCATAATGGGCACTGAAGATGCTGTGTACATACGGGGATGCAAATAATGGCCATTTTCTTTTCAAATGGACTGTCTCTATTAATTCATCTACAATGAATGTCTGACGAAACCAAGAATGCGATGCTCTTCTGGCTTCTGACTGAAAGTGAAAAAAACAAACCCCATAACATGAATTTAAAAGAGGACATTAGTATTGATCAGTGATTTCACCTTTGCTGAACTGATGAGGGACTGAACCCCAAAACTCATACAGCCCACGAAGTCACTCCGTCTGCAAAACACAAACATACATCTGATTAAACCCACCAAACCCTGATGAGGAAGGTCTTTTTTGACATTTGTAAAGTTAAAGCAGAAACAGTCAGAATTAAAGAAATACAGTCATAATTATTCAGGGTTTCCTAAAAATTCATGCTGATTTTGCGAGCCGAGCCAATTTTTAATTACTTTCCTGGACTCAGCTTTAAGAATTTCTCAAGTGATGACAGCAGACAGAAAATCTATACTGATATATTTCAGATAAAACATTTGATTTAAAATGAGCACATGTCAAGGTATTACCTAGAAGTCCTATTGCGATTCCATGCGGTTAAAAGCAATCTCTTCTCTTGGTCTTCTTCACCCACAGATCTGCACACAAACACCCAGAACCTCAAACCGACATCAATCAGTGTCCAGTCACTTCCTAAAACAACAATGGTTCACCTCTACAAAGGGCTTCTAAGTCCTGAAGAAATGCTGGCACAGGCCTACTGGGCAGGTCAGGCAATAATGAGCAGGTCATGCCTTAAAAAAACGAGCAGTGGAGCGAGGGTACACACTGACACAGATTAAAATATTTAGCTTAGACACTGTGACACTTAGCGTCCTCTCTATTTTAACATTAGCTGTCTTTATTGTAATGATAGCTGTCATCATTTCTCAATGAACTCTCTGTAAATGTGTCCTAGTCTCAGATTTCATAGTAATCTGGAATCTTGAAAGGCTATACATGTATGTTTTTTTTTTATTGTTCAGTCTATTTTTTTATTGTTTAGTTTCTTAATTAAACATCAAAATAACGGCAGATTACTCTAGCATTAAAATAGTGGATAGTGACAGCCCTGAATAAAAGGACTGGTTCAATTAAATTAAAAAAAATTTTCATTTTAACCCAAATTATGTTTTTGACGTGGCTTATAGCACAAAATGGCCATATAAATGAACTAAACTAAAGAAGTACCATTTGGACTTAAAACAGGTCTTGTCTTAATTAAACGCCACAGGGGATAAGTGAAGTAAACTGTAAATTACATTTTTGCCAAACTATTTAGATATAGTAAATAGAGCAACCACTCACATTGTAAAGGTCTCATTGAAGACAGGGCTTTTGCAGTCTAGGACAGTCCTAGTCCTCTGTCTTTTAGTGTGGTCAACATCTGGAATTAGAGCTATCTGCAATAGGACAGCACACATAGCATGTATCGTCTCTTGTCCGTACAATACACATTTTAATCCTTTGTTCTGAGACATTTAACGTTAAAATGGGATTTGTGACATGGAACTAGGGGATGTCACTCAACACACTGGTTTGTATCTAAAGGGACAGCTGCTGACCCAGCTGCCGATGCTCTGTTCTGCCTTAAAGCAACAGAGCTTGACGGAGGAACGGGTTCAGTACAAGGCCAAGAAGTCCTCTGAGGGATATGTGTCAACAAAGGGGGGAAAAAAAATGTAAACCCCTTTTTCTGCTCCAGCATTCTATCTAGGCAATGCAGGATGTAATCGAAGAAACATTTTTGTGTTTTAAAGACACAGCGCCATATGTGTCCTTCCACACTGACCACACACACGAACTGTTTGCAAATTAAAGGAAACTTCTTTTAAAATAGTATTAATTTTAACCTCATATGAATTTGTCAAAACCTGTACAGCATGGTTTATTACCATGGACAAAAATGTACATGTATGTTTCATGGTACTTAGAAAAGAGCAGAAAACTAAAAACACACTTGAAATTTTACGACGTTGAATTTTATCAAGCATCTTTTATGCAAAATATGTAGTAAATCTACATAATTAAATCTTGACATGATAGGACTCAATTTTTTCAAAAGACAGTAACTGATCACCATGATCAGGCCCTTATATTTAGAATGCATTAGCAAGTTCTAGTACAAGTTTATTTATGTAGCACATAATTATACCCAATAGGTAATTCAAGATTAATCACAGGAATAGATTAAAAAATAACATAAAATGGAATAAAATAATGGAACCAGAAAATCAATGACATTAAATTGAGTGCAGTAGAAGTGTAAATGTTGAAAAGAAGGTGGAGGAGAATGGTGCAGTTTTAGCAGCTTTTTAATGCTGGCTACATTTAGCAGCATCTACATATCCCGGGTCCTGGAGGCCCAATATCCTGCACATTTCAATATTTTCCCTGCTTTGACACATCCACCTCAGCTCATAAAGAGGTTAATTAGCTGGATTTTAAGTGAGAAAACACTAAAATATGCAGAGCAGTGAGTCTCCAGGGCTCCCAGGATTGGGGAACAGTGATATAAATAGTCATGCATTTTAAATGTTTATTCACAAAATTCACAAACAAATTTCCACTGTTGTCGACTTTAAGTAAGTCAAGTTTGTTCCGCCTTCTTCAAGTTCTGCAAGTGCATTGACATCAGAGCCTGTAATTACACACTATATTCTGCAAATCTGGGTAATGCCGAAAAATAGTAGTCCTTTAACTGACTTACCTTTACATATGAGTCACATGGTCTGTATTCCCTTCCCAGAAGTCCACTGGCTTCTAGAACTGTGTATTTTTAAAGACAATCCATAAACGATCAAAAATATTATCATGCTAAACATTTCCATTTTCAAGCAAAGCATTTAAATGGATCAGATCAATGTTGTCCAAATGGCCCAACAGAAATAGACCAGCTTCATACATCTAGAACACAATACCACAAAATCAGCTGCAGGTTTGTCTCATAAGAAATTTCATATGCAGTGTGGTACTTGCTTTGAACACACAGGAGTCCCTTGTGTGGGGTTACTGTCAGTTTCAGCTGGCCTGTGGGAAAAAGAAGTCTGTTAAATATAGAGACGTATACTATTTGCCAGCAAAGAAATGATGAGTTCAAAAATGAAATGTGACAATGTCAGCACCAACAACACATCTTTCTCATGATGACATTTATTACTTTATTTATCTGATTCCCTACAGCAAATTATGAGGAATTAGCTTGCATCTATAATGTAACAGCCTCACATTATCCTCATGTCCAAGCTACTTTAAAAACACATTGTCCTCCCAGAAGAGTCGGTTAAGCTCAACAGAGCACAGCTTATTAGCCTGACCTGAGACACCAGCTGCTCTCACACACACCATTTCTCCCGTATTTTACATGGATACACACACACACACGCAGAACTGGACCAGCTGCAAAACCTGGTCACACACATTTCAACCCTGACCAGTCCCTTCACCACACCAGACAGCTCTTGTGACCAAAGCTTTGATTACTTTAAATGCATTTGATGCCAGATTTTGGTTCTTTATTCTCAAATGGTAAATGTGTTCAAAACTGTTCAGCAAAGACTAAAGCATCTCTCCGTTGTGATGGCAGTGGTGATTACAACTTACCATGAGTTTGCAAAATAAATGCAGATCTCTGCCACTGTCTACACCAATTAAAGGTTGTGCCTTGGCAGTCCATGTCATAATAACACAAAACAAACAACAGAAAAACAATTCCCAGGGCTAAATGTCCCCCATCACTCTAAGGTTTTAATCCACAGCGGTCCAAATGGCTGGAGATCAACATGCAACTGTCACTCTCATGCACATTTGGCTAGAAGAGAAAGGACAATAATAAAAAGCAAACATACATTTTAACCGCCTCTCCAGTTTTGAATAGGTGATAAGGACGCGGAGGCCCTGATTGGTCAGGCTGGTGCTTTGAATGGAGAAAAGGGGGGCGTGTCACTAGAAATCCACCTGCTGCGATTGCTGCTATAAACACTGCAGTTAGACGGGGGTACTTCATGTCACTGATCTGAGGTCAGCTTGGCTGTTTCCTTTATGCTTAATGTTTAAACATATGATGTGAATGAGGGAAGCAGGAATTCAACCCAGGACACAAACAATCGGTCTACTCTTCTCCTGCCCCCCGGCAGCCTGTCTGCGCTCACAATACAATCCTCTGACAACAGAGCCAAGACACGCAATCAGAGACAAAACATGGGGTGGACGGCCATTTCCCTGGACCGAGACTCAGTGTGAAGATGACACTTCACAAAAGCATGAATAAACAATTAACAAAATGTAGTAGCCACAAGTTCACATGCTGTGCTTTGTTTTTATTAACAGTGAGCCTAATTTTAAAAAGCATTGAGACTAAAAGCATAGATTTAAAACCTGAATAGAGGTTCAGTACAGGTTCATCATGAAGCAACTGTCAATATACTTAACATCTAAACTAACCAGGGAAACATTAACTGTCACATACGATTGCTTTTTAAACAGAAGTGTTCCTGTAAAATCTGTGCAGTTTATCATAAAACTTCTAGCTCTTTCTAAATTACTGTATTTATTATATGCCGATAAGTTTAATGTATTAATTGGCCCTTCCAACATTTCAAGAGAAACTCCAAATTTTTTTCCAAATATATGCATAATTCATCCATTAAGATGATAAAAATGCAAATAAAAGGTCCAAGAATGTTTTTATATAAAATAGGTCATTGTATAGAAATTTGTTGGTTTCCGGATTAATATACAACAGTGGTGACGGGAACTTGGTGTTGCAAATATTTTCTTTACTATCCAAAATGGTAAGTTAACCTACAAATATGTGAACAAACCTGTTTTCAGGGTTTGATCTAGCTCCCGCACTTCCAGTGAAGGACAATCTTAATGCTTCAGCGCAAACCAAGATATTTTGGACAATGCCATGCTTTTAAATTTGTGGATACAATTTGGGAAATAACCTTTTCTATTCCAGCATGACTGTAGCCCAGTGCATAAAATAAGGTCTATCAGGACATGGCTGGATGAGTTCTGTGTGGAAGAACTTGACTGGCCCGCAGAAAGACCTGACCTCACACTCATCCAACACCTTTGGGATGAACTAGGAAGGACATCAGACCCTCTTGTGCATCATAAGTGCCTGACCTCCTCAATAAATGGGCTTGACCTCCCAAAGAAACACACCAAAATCTTGTGGAAAGCCTTAGTGAAAGCTGTTATATCTGCAAAGGTTTCCCAAATTAACTTCATATTAAAGTCTATGTATTTGGATGCAGTGTCTCTTTTGGTGTAATGGTCAGGCATCCCAATACTTTTGTCCATATAGTTTACTGCATGAGGCTTCAGATGTCTGGCTTCATTACCTCTAATAAGTAGACAAATTAATTTTCTATAGTACAGACCACGCCATATCAACATATAAAAGATTGTTTACATTAATTATTTTGAAAAATAAGTTAAGGGTTTGTCATATAATAGCTACCAAACCCAAAGAATGAAATAGACTACTAAATGGAACATCCTGAATTATGTGTAACATAAGAGGATCTATTAAAAAATCACAGAATACATTAATTAATTTACTGTAATGTGCATTAACACCCAGCTGGAATAATCATGCTTCCATATCAGCACACATTATCTTTCACTGTGCAAAAGAGATTTCATGCTGCTGGGCGTTCTGCGTTTGGTCTGTTAATGGACTTTAATCCCGGTGAGTCACTGATTAGCCCAACAGGAAATTAACCAGTCATGATGCCTCATTAATTCCAGGTCATTTATGACCATGAGCTAAAACCTACGATTGCAACCTGAAACAGAACCAGTGTGGATATTTGCTATTCTAACTCCTAAGCAAAGATTTAAAATTTCATGAGCTGATGTATGATCCAGCATGTGTTGACATGCAGGGGAGTGGTATGCAGGCTTCTCAGCAAAAGCAAAATGATGTTCCATGTCTGAGGCAATACATGCTGTGTTTGGACTTCCTTTGGGAGATTGAAACTGTGGAAAATACACGTGACACACTTCAGTGCTACAGTGGAATATGGCCTATTTTGAACAGGCACAATAATTTGGGCAATAATTTTCATGCTCTATTTCATGCACAACCACAAGGTGATGGTGCACTAGGGACATATGCGAGAGGGTGAGTTTATGGTCACTGGCTCATTAGAGAGTAAAAGAAATGTATATTTTGCAAATGCAAAATAAACAACAAATAATTGGTCCAAATCATCAGCGACAGACCAGCAACCTGTCCAGAGTGTTTCTTGACCTTTCGTCATACGAAAATTGGGATAGGCCATAATACCCCACAATACACACACACACACACACATAGCAAGCCTGATTAATGATATGCTTCAAATCACTTGAACTGCATTAAAAATATTATTGCCTTTTACTAAATCTATATTTTTGTCTAATGTTTAGTGTTCAAACCAGAAATCACAACCTTCCTCATGTCAGACCTTCACGGGCAAAATGAAAAAACAAATGTAATATTGTGTTGTGGAAGTAACGTGATGATGGCTTCTTTGGAGGTTGGGCATTTCTACTAATTTATGATGCTGCCATCTAGTGGTTAATGGAGTGAAGTACAAAAAGTTTTTAAAACTAATAACACTGATGGCATGAGAGATGTTGACTGAACTGTACTGTGTAATTAGACTGATGCTACAACTATAGCAATAGTGCTACAGTCATCATAACTATACAATCAGAAATAATAAAGAATGGACTTGCTCACCTTTTCCCCTAAACGCTGATGGCTGTACCTTTCTCCTTTTTCTGGGGGCAGGTTGAGCGTCGCTCGTCAGGGAGGTTTTGACCACTGCTGCTACTTTAACTTGACTTCTCATACTCCTTCGGCTCACAGCTTTGCCCCACTCGCTCTCTTTTGGCTTAACTGCACACGTGCTGACAAAGTAAACAAATTCATATTAAATAAAGTCCCATGTGAACACACCACAACACACAGTGTTAACAATGTGAATTTTTAACTCTGCATTCAACCCATTCACCAAGTGAAGTGGGCATCCACCAACACAGGGCACCCAGGGAGCAGTGTGTGGGGATTGTCCCTTTTCTCAATGGTACCACTAGCAGTCCTGAGCTTCAAACCCACAGCATTCTGATCATTATAATAATAAAGTCAGTGATACAAATTGTGTTACAGCATGTAGTTTCAAAGGCACTTTAACAGCACATTTATTTGCTCTCCAGTACTTAAAGTTTTATAATCCGTACATCCTCCTGAGACCTGAAGAAAAAAAGCATCTTACAATTCCTTTTTTGTATGATTTTCTATCTATTTGGGCCTAAAAAACACCTTATGATTTTAATTTATTTTAATTTATTTCCCAGCATGTCCGCTGCACTGTGTGAAAATAGTTTACATTTATTTTATTTATTTACTGTCTTCATTATTATTTTGCCTGCTGTCTTTTAATGTTAAATGCAGCACTGTACTTCCAGAGAAACACTGCTTCGTTCCTCTCAATGATTGTGACAGGAAGGACTGTCAGCATTTGACTGGACTATTGCTGCTTACAAGTCACTCTGTTTTGATCGCAATATCAATACTCACCATGCTAACCAAAAGAATTGCACACTATATGTCCAAAAGCATCCCAACTGGCCATCTAATAAGTGAATAAATACACAAACACATACAGCTTGTATAATCCCTATAGAAATCCACTTCAAACATCACTGAATGCTTTGGAGCATCTGCACTTGAGCCTGAAGTCATTATGTCCAGTGCCAAGCTTCAAATTGAGGAGAACAAAGATTTTAGCCTTGGGCTGTGCAGCAGTGAAGTTCTTTGGACTGATGGTGTTCCTTCCAGTAACTTTGGGATGAATATGTGATTCATAAATCATCAAACATCAGTACTGGCTGCTACTGCAGCATAAAATGGGAAAAGATCCCATTAATACCCTTCGTTTAGGCTCTCAGAGCAAAAATAAAAGTTAATGTCTTAATTCATTGTTTAAGTCATTATTTGTGTATGCATTGAAAATATCTGTGATGTTGTGATGGTCTCAAAGAAAAACACTGAGGTGATTACTTGCGCCTTGTATGTCTGACTTCTTGGCTGCATCTTCTTGATGTTCTCCTCTCTGTATGCTCTGAATGTCCAGTGTTTTCCTTGTTTTCTCTGCATCTCCTTTTAACTGATGGAGCCTCGTTAACTTCTACATTCTGGAGCCATCGTGGGTCTTTATGGATGCTCTTCCTAAAACAAGAAAAAAAGACTTACATTTTTGCTTGGCAAATGTAAAAGACAGGGCGCTGCATGGATTAGAACAGCAGGGGTCTGACTAATGACCATAATCCGGTGCTGAGAGAATGGTTGAATGATTGAAGACCTGGTTGAATGATTGAACCTGTTTAAACTAAATATCATTAACTGCCACATCTACATGAATACCAATATCATCCTGATATAAATAAATCAATACCACCTGATGTAAATTCATACTTCTCTGTTTTGAAGGTCAAAGCCATCTCGGCTGAATTAGAGCTCCAGATGAGAAGGATAGCTTCTGACAGCCAGGCAGGAGGCCTTTGTGAATCATGGAATTCACAGCAGTAAAAGGTCATGGCCACAAATCTACATCCAGCACAGCTCTCTGGAGGCTTCTTTAAACATACTCGGAATATTATGACTCAGAACAGCTTAAAATCTGAGCATATACGAAGAATTTCTCTCATTTGATGCTGTCATACTGCAAAAATAAACACAGAATCACTACATACACTATATGGACAAAAGGATTGGGACACACATCTTAATTAGAGTTGAGGTGGCTCCTTTTTCCAGTGAAGTGTAATCTTAATAACAAGTAATTTTGGACATTGCCATTCTTCCAATTTTGTGGAGCATCTATTTTTATTGGAACAAGCATTTTTATTCCAGTTTGACTGCAAGGTCTGAAAAGACATGTTTGGATGAATTCAGTGTGGAAGAACTTGACTTTTCCACACAGAGCCCTGACCTCAACCCCATCCAACACCTTTGGGATGAACTGACAGAGATTTTGAGCCAGACCCTCCAACATCAGTGCCTAACCTCATAAACGCTCTACAGAATGAATGTACACTCAGAAACTGTGGAAAGCATTCCAAGAGTAAAGAAAGCTGTTATAGTTGGAAAGTTGTGATCAACTCTATATTAAAGTCTATGCATTTGAATGCAGAGTCATTTACGTCCCTGTTGTTGTGATGGTCAGGAGTACCAATATTTTGTCCATAAAAATAGCTTACATTTTTCTGGTGCGAAAAACTGCGCAACAAGCCAGCTAGTGTAACTGAGTGTGACTTATGTCTTTGTCCAGCTATTAGGCTCTTCAAGGTTGAGCACTCCAGTGATCAGGGTGAGCCTGAGGGGGGCTGGAAACAGCACCAACCCCACACTTCACTTCTATAGCGATCGACATGCTAATGTGCCCTTCTCTGCATACAAATGGAGCAGTTTACCTTTATTTCTGGGGCTCTCCTTTCTGCTTTCTTTGTGAAAAACTGCGCATAAAGCTACTTCCTAACCCTGAGATTTTTTAATGCATTAAAGAAGGTTTATATATGTTATATATCATTACAGAAAAGGCTGGGAGTTGCAATGCAATCGTGCATCATAACAGACATAATCTTTGCATTTCTGACCAAAAGGAAACAGCACTGAACTCCAACAACACAAAAACAAATATGTTAGCAAAAAGCATCTCTCACCTTTTAGCAACAGCTGTACGCTGAGCGTGTATTCTAATATTTTCCATTGCTATAAAACCAGAAGGTCCTGGTGGTTCACTCCAGCCCTCCACTCTTGTCAAATTCTTGTAGTTCATAAGAGCCGCCTGTTATTTGAATTCCCTCCTCCTCCAACATCCTCCATAGGAAGCGTGTCTCCAGACGAGAAAAAACAGACAGCCCAGCCCCCCTCGACCAATCCGAGCACAGGATTTTAAAACACTCATGCGTTTAAGTGACCCTCTACAGTCTCCAGGCATGGAGGGAGGAGAACATGTCCCAGCAGTGGAGTTATTTCTGATCTATTACAGAGAGGCCAGCTCGTTTATTCTAACAGCCTGCTAGGTCCTGCATAGCGTGGCTGCATTCCATGCATGCAACAAGAGGCTGTCTAACAAATCTTACATTTCCTCTTGTCCATCATTTTCTGAACATTTTTTTTATTAGATTTTTGGCCACATTAAGCTAATGATTTTTTATCAAAGCAATAGAACATAATCATCTGATTGGGAACTGTTTTTATTGTAATTACATACCATATATATACATATATATGGTAGTCATGTTTTTATATTTTATATAACTTTGCTAAAATAGCAATGATTGATCAAAGATTTTTATAATGCAGAAAACTAAAACTCTCTTGTTACTCTCTGCTTGCGTGGGGTCCAGTATTAGTCCTGCAGTCACTGCTGTTGCCAGGTATCGCTAAAGAATTTTACATTTCTTTTTTTTCTTCTCAGCCCTGCAGACTGTGTAGGCCACTGTGTAAATTTACTGTAGCCAACAAGAAGACCATTCTTCCCCCTAACCGACTCCAGTGAATGTATTTCACTCAAGGCCAATGTCCTTGAACAAGGTTTTATGTAATTATCAAATTATGTTTTTGATTATGTAGGATATATTAATTTAGGTATTAACTGTGAACAGTGCTGATTGGGTTCTTAGGCCAACATACATGAGTTCCTCCAAGTACTTACTGTCTGTAATGTGTAATTAGCTGAGCTGGTAACAGTCCTGGAGTCTTGAGGATTTTCCCAGTGGGAAACAGTGCTGAAGAGAAAGCACAAAAGAGTGGGCTGATCCCTGAACAAGAGCATAACGGCGCGGGGCGGCGCCTGTTCTAATGAACAAGCATTGATCTTACCACGTTTTCGTGTCAGACAAGATAGCTGAATAACCTTTGACCATTAAGGAGCCCCAGCAGTGCAGAGGAGAACATCTTAATCAGGTTTTGACTTCAGCTATGGTTTTGGAATGATCTAGGTTTTTCTTACTCTACATCAGAAAAGAAATACATTTAACAAAAAATTCCCAGTTTTTTAATACGTATAGGTTACGTATGAACCATACAACACTACTACAAAACTCCGATGTACCAGTACTGCAAAAGCTATTGTTTTAATTGTATAGTGAGTCCTGATACAGAACAGGATACTGGTAAAGTTATCCTCGTTTAAATGCTACTGCAAAAAAAACATGTGTTCACTCAATGAAATATTTTTACCAAGACCAAAAACCTATTTAACGTTCAATGTAAGTTAATGTAGATTTTAATCATTTTGGAGCATTTTTATTCATGAAATGTTGAATGGGCAGATGTTTTTTTCAAACAGGGGTAGAACATTTTTAGACTTATTTGGGGGGCGGGGGGGTCTAGCTGAAAGGGAGGTCATATTTTGGATGTATCTTGTTTAGAAGCATGAACAAACAAATTCGTACAACAACCACAGTGTTGGAAAAACGTGTAGATTATTCACTGTAAAACACAGATTTACATCAGTTTACACAAAAATGCACATTGAAAAATATAGAAACATTGCAATCACACCTATCCTGTAGTAAAACGTGCATTAGGAGTTTTTTGGGGGGGCTGGTCATGGCTCTTGTTCGCGCTCCTCCCCCTTCAGAAAAGGCAAACTGGCAGCTACTGTACCCTCAGTGACAAACAACTGCATTATGTAGTGCTGACCCACTTAACGTAAACAAAGCCCCCCAGCATGCATCTTTCACAACAAGCAGCGAACAACAGACTGTCTTACATTTGGGTTAACAGGTGTGAATGAGCACTACTTTACGCTTTTAAAACTATAGGGGCCAAAGTGAGTGAGTGGTGACGTTATAAAGGACCACCTTTAGTTCCCTGAAGATCATTCAAATGAATGAATCTTTTAAAAGAATAATCCAGACGTTTAGGGTAATCCACCCCTTGTTTCTATCTGCTGAATTTGTTGTGAGTGATCAATTACCACAATTAATTTACACATTTAATACACTGATCTTGAAATCTATTATTGTTGTGTTTCAGGAAGGTAATTGGTGCCCTTACAAGGAAAATCACCTAATTTATCATTTTATGGTATTTTGTTAATTGGCTTTCAGAGAGCTGATTACTTGATTGAGCATCAAATAATTAGTGCATGTCTCTATCTACCTTACATCGATAGCTACTAATACAATTAATATTGACAGCACCACTAAAATAAATACATCACTGGCATATTATTTTCTAAGGAGTAGTGCAATGACCGATCACAGTTTGAAGATTAAAGAACGATCCACTGAAAGGTTCTTTAGGGAATCCAACATGGTTCTTTTATGCCATCGCTCCAGGAAGAAAGACTTTTTTGTGTGAAGGACCCTTTCACTAAAGCCCATCAGGTGAAAATCATTTTCCTAAGTTTGCAAAGAGCTGTGCCTCACTGTGCAAGAATGCCATTGGAACCAGATGTACGAAGTGTGTTCTGTATCGTATTAGGGCGACTAGAGACACTGAAGAAATGCAGCTGTTTCATTCTGAGTAAATGGACTAGACTGACACCATGTTGTACATCATTGGGTTTTTTTTCTTGCTCATAATTACAATTCCAAAGTAAATGGTGTGGTAATTAGGAAAAAAAAAGCTGAGATTTCTTTTACTTGTAAAAGTTATTTGTTACATTGGTTATTTGGCACAAAGTTGAGTGTAAGCTCTGTGCTTGTTTGAGAGTGACTGTATTTTCAATTGGCCTGAGTTAATTGCTGAAAGGGGAGTTCCTCTGCTCTCAGCACGAAACTCTCTGGAGGCTCCAGTGCTTCATGAACTGCTTTTGAACCTTCAGTCCAGTTTGAGATTTGCAGCTGCTCTGCATTGCCCCCAAATGGGAGAACTGCACGCTGCACAACTCAGCTAATCAGTAACATACCTCTTTTTCAAAACCAGCATATACTTTAATTATATTGAGATACTCAGTATTGAGATACTGAGGGCCAATTCTGCACTGTCAATACTTTGTCCTCACTTTTTCCTTTTAAGAATAACCTTACAGTAAAATATGTTCTTTTAAACTGCTTTTATTTCTTTAAGGAAATTGCACGTGTGTCTGTACTCTAATGATAGGAACATGCACCCACTCCCATTATCCATATAGTAATGAGCCCAGTATTAAATAGCATTTTAGTGTGTTAGCCTGTGATGGACTGTGATGTTTCATCCTAGAACAAGTGAGATAGGTTCCAGCATCCCCTGCAGCTCTGGTTAAATGGTTCATATAATGGATGGATAATAGTATTTTATGGACAAAAGTTTTGGGACACTTGACACCAACAGGGACTTATCTGATGCTCCATTTAAAAATATTGACTTTAATGTAGGGTTGGTCATCGCTTTGCAGCTATAATAGCTTGTGCTCTTCTTGGAAGGCGTTCCACAAGATTTTGGCATTTCTGTGGGAATTTTTTCCCATTCATACTGTAGAGCACTTATGGGGTCAAACACTGATTTTAGATGCAAATGTCTGGATGGGGTTGAAATCAGGGTTCTGTGTGGGACAGTTAAATTCTTCCACACTGAACTCCTCCAGCCATGTCTTTATGGAGCTTGCTTTGTGCACTGGGACACAGTCATGTTTGAATAGAAAAGAGTGTCCACAAATTTGGCGTTGTCCGAAATGTTTTGTCCTTCAGTGGAAGTAAGGGGCCTAGCTCAAACTCTAAAGACAGGTTTGTCCCAATACATATTGTGTAGTAGTTTGGGGCTAACATATTAGTTTGCTGGAGCATTAGAGTGGAATACTCTAACAATTATTTTAAAAACTGCAATTCGATGTTTTTTTTAAATGAACATATAATGAAAATAGAAACATAACATTAACGTAAGACATTTTCAGCCATTCTTATTCATTATATTGGAAACAAACTTGAAACAAAACACCACTGTATTGTGGCAGATGAAGGGATGATTCATTTTACACCCCTATTTGTCACAAACCATTTTTCAAAATTCCTGTTATTTCCAGAGTGCAGATTATAATAATAGTTAACAGTCACAAACAGGATTGGACTGGACATTTTAGACAAGAGTAAATTTACTCACCCAAGTAGCATTGCTCATCCCAATCTATGAGAATTGTCTCAGGTTGTATAATTAAACACACTTTGCACACACTGCTATCTTCCACACTTTATTTTCACCACAAAGCACTGGCCAGTTTCTGAGGCCAGACTAATGGCAATAGGATACAGGAGGCAGCAGGAAGACACATAAACATTCACACCATTCATTTAAATAGGAGGATGATTCAGGCCTCATAATATACACATATAACACTCACCTCTTTACAATCACTTCTTTGAACTCTGATATCTAGTTATTGTACATACAGTTAGTGTGGACATAGAATAACAGCACAGTTCCCAAAGATGCACCACAAACAAATACCAGTACATTACAAATCTGTGCATGACACTGAAAATAACTCTTATTACTCTTATATTACTCTGAGACTGGTGTAAGGAATTAACTTGCCACCTCATTTAGCATTCATTTCTGTACCTTTACTTATGAACAGCACGGTTTATACAGATTTCCTTCATAGGCCGCTTTTGGAAACATTTAATTCCAGTCTATTTCATTAAATTAAAGATTAAATGAGGATATCTATCTTAATACTTTTATCATTATGACGAACATCATTCAGATGCTATTTCTCAGACACATTGCACAATACATATTCCAACATATTTACATCTTTTTCAAAGAAATACTTTGCTTCGAGGCTAAAAATGAGCACGTGGCAGACAGTGAAGGGAAGCAAGTGGGCCAGCTGGCATGATCTCATTTGCATAATGCTAACTGTCCAGTAGTGAGTACAGTAAACTTATGCCAGACTGAAGTAAATGTATTGTTACTAGAAGTCAATGCTGCAAAAAATATCCTGAGTAAAACTGTAAATAGGACAAGTTATAATACATTTTTTTTATGTACTCAGTTCCATGTCATCACTGTCAGAACAAAACCTTGTATCTCTGAATATTTAAATTAACAAAGGGAAGGGGAAAAAAACCCATTTAAAATAGGCAATTAATGTTTTGGACTATTTCTACTGGTCAATTTGTCCTGAACGTTCTAATCAAAATCTAATAAAAATAAAAATAGAAATACAAGATTTCGTCCAGTGACGACATAAACCTTTTTGACACAAGGAACGATGTGATCTTATCGGTCAAAAATAAAATACTAGAACAAATATAAAATACAGGCTATAAAGTGAGGAAACAACACCACAGAATTCAAACGAACCCAAATAAAGAAGGAGATTTTAAAACACTTACAAATTAAAAGTACGAATGAAAAATGAACCGGTTATTATCACCAGCACCTGCTTTAATTCACTGTTCGCCACATTTGCATTTCGGCTTGTTGTCAATTCAAGCGATCCCAGACCGAGGACAATATGACATTTCTGACTGTAAACAGAAAGCACCGCAAAACAGCTAAGGTTAGACTTCCATCAGCCGCAGACAGTAGGATAAAACAGAAGAGCTGCATGTGTCTTCTGGTCCGTAGTTGGCATTTTAACTAGGTAAAAGCATCCCTGTAAGTGTGAGAGATGGATCAGTATATAGCACTTTGACATTATCTACGATGTAAACATAGAAACACTGCACAGCATCTTCAGTACGAGTAACACTGCAGGTGACTTGACACGGTGATACAAGTCCACATTGGGCATTCCACTCAGACATCCTTGACAAAGTGAGTAGCTTAGGGCACAGGCAGAGAGACTCCTCAGCTCTCCCATAATCCCTGCTAACATCCCTCTGCGTCTCCTCTGGGCCAAACCGCACACTAACCGTAAGCAACAGATTTTAGTTCACAGCTGACGCAGCCAGCGACACAGCACCTACGATCGCCCGGGCCTTTCTGCGTCCATGCTTCTCAATCGTCCTCTTAGTCAGAGGAAAGGCAGTAGAGAGAGGGGGAGAGGGAGAGGAGGGGAAGTGAAGGAGGGAGGCTGAGGTTCATGTTGGGTTCTACGAATCAAACGAAGGATGAGGGCTCTCTCCGTGAGAAGGGCTCCCCTTGCTCGGACGACTGGCAGAGAAAGAAGAAAATATACAGCAAACAGGAGAAACGAATGTATTGGAAACAATGAAGCTCAAGATATTTTCCCATAACAGCAGGATAAAGCACTTACAATAATAAGACATACATTTGAGGCGTTTATATTAAGAAGCAGCTTTTGCATATGTACTTTTTGAATGTGTATGCACTACATTATTGCTGATTGTGACTGTCAGGGTCATTACTCCATGTTTATTATTGCTCTAGTTGCTTTTAGCATAATTTAGCATAAAGTTACTCTTAAAATGGGGTAAAACTGTCATGATGGATGGACCAACAGAAATGGTCCGAAATTTTGTTACATTAACTTCCATGCATTTAATTCCATCAATTCCATTATTTAAGAATAATGTTCCCTATTGTCTGTGTCTTGGAGAGTCAAGGTTTTGGCCTGACAGCGACAATGCTAATGTGTTTTCCATACACAGAACAGTACAAAGCAAAAATAGGCAACCTAGGCAAGACATAATACAATGTTTCAGTATTATTGCTCAAATATAAACTGTGAATTGATGGTTCAATGCAAGCGGTTCATGTAACCCAAACTACCCCGTGTAGTTTGTCCACAGTTTATAAGCTCCATCTTATCAAGACAGATGAGGTGCACTTTTTGTACTAAATCTTACTTTGGCAAGTTTCTGTAGTTGTAAGAAATCTTAGTTTGGCATTAAAATAAAAGAACAGAAATGCACTTTAAAGAGCAATCAAATAAAAACCATTATCCTAAACCTACTGACTTCAGCCTTTAAAAAATCTATATATTTAACAGCCACCTTACTAGGTACAACTACCTCATACCTATTCATATAGTAAATGTTATCAGACACACCTAACACCTTGGTGTTAGAGCACTTCTGTACG
>JBBMFX010000037.1:4328721-4342897 GCA_037832545.1 Rhabdalestes septentrionalis | reverse complement strand
TGGTCCACTCTGGCGCCGGCACTGCTCCGGAGTCTGCACGTTTCATTATAAATTTTACTCGAATACAAATACAAATACAAACACAAATAATTTTCCCCTTTCAACAAATACAAATACAAATACAAATACTTTTTCCCTTTCAACAAATACATATACAGATACAAATAACGGCCGCTCTGCACACCCTAACATATATATATATACATACATACATATATATATGTGTGTATGACCCCACGTCCTAACATTGTATAAAAACAAGTGTGTATGTGTGTGCGGTGTGTGCATATGTGTGTGTTTAACAGCAGTATAAAGAGCTCTTTATGCAGCCTGAGGAGAGGAAGTGAGCTTCAGAGGGAAAGCAGAACGGAGAGAGGTAGAGACCAAAGGCCTGCACATCTGGAGATACTACAGCTTAGCCTCCATGCCAAGAAACTCCAACATTCCTTAAGTCAGCCTCTCTCTCTCTACCCCAATCTCGCACACACACACACACACACACACATACACACGCCACACACACATGGAGACCCACCACCAATCACTAGAAACACATAAACACTCAGGTTGGTGCCGGCCTTTCTACTGACAGGTCTTCAACATTAGTCTGACCTGCCAAAGAGGCCAATTCTCGCTTCCTGTTGACCTCTAACCCTTTACTTCCTGCTGAATAAAAAAAAAAGTACAAGAAAGATAAACTCAAAAAGGGGGAAAAAATTTGCTCCGCCTCCTCCTGCTTCCTTTCCTTCTCTCTCTTTTTCCATCTCTTGCTGAGGAAAAATACTGCCACGTCAATTCCGCAAAATCCACGTTTGACCCTAAGTGGAGCATTTTTTCACCGCAATGATCCAACTGCATCCATTACAAATTCCATTTCTCACATTTTTAATCTGAACACGGCTGTATTCTCAGCAAAAGATTTCATCCGGATGGGTCAGGAAGACGTCGTGGCGATTCGAGGGAGCTGTATGAGCAGACCAAGGTGAAAGGGCCGGCAGAGAAAAAGGCTTTTTTTTGCCACCCACGTTCCTGCCTTCTCTCAGCACCATCAAACACTGAGACCCCTCAGAGGACCCTCCTCTCCTCGCCCCCCCCCGACCCACCCACCACTCGCTCACTCGGACCTCCACCAGCGCTCCGCCACAGAGAAAGAGAGAGAGTAAGAGAGAGGGAGGGATGGAGGAAAGGATGGACAAAGGTTTCTGAGAAGAGCGAGAAAACGTCTGATCGGCGTATGCCAAAGCCATTTGGCACGGACCCGCCGGCTCTGAGGTATCCTTTATATTCTTTTTTGAGTACTTATGTTCTGCAGGTGGGCTTTCATTTCTAAAAAAGAGAAAATGCACTGCAGGTTGTGGACGCTGTCCAGCAACAGAAAACAGTCAGCTTCTCTAACTGTTTCTATAGGCTAGAAGTTTCAGTTTGCAAGGGCTACACTCAACAGGATAGATATTTTGCACTTTGTCATAATGTTGTAATGCTTTTATTACAAGACATCATAAGTTACAATAGAAACAAAGCTGTAATAGCTGTTATGATAATATTCCAGTAACAGACATGTGTGGTCTGTTTCGCATTGATCTGTTTTGCATTGCAGAGAGGAATTAGCTAATTCTGTGCTTTTGAAATGTCAGGTTTTAAGTTGTAGTGTCTTTTTAAGGCTGAAAATAAACCCATAGAAACACACCACGTTAAACGTGCAATTATAAGGGTGTGGATGTGCATTCCGTTAAATGAAAAGCAATGTACTGTTCATTCACAGTCTACCCAGCTAATTTCATTGTTTTGTATTTGTTTTTCAGTGCAGCAGATCAGTTCAGAGTGGACGGTCCTCCTGCATCCCTGCAGATTTAGAGGCCTGGCCCGCTTGCCCAGTGTTCAGACTACCTGTTCAGGAAGTAGTGATTGTACAGTAGTCTGCACATTGGTTAGGCTGAGCAGGAGAACACATCAGCTGCTGAAGAAAATGAACATATATGTTTATGTGCAGATGCTTTTTGCAGTGCCAAATGTGTCCATGTGTGATGTATTAGTGTGTATATGTGAATGGATAATGCTCTGTGGAGACTGAATGTCTATATCAAGCAAGATGAATGTGTTGTGATCATCATAATGCAATAATTAAAAACTAAAAGGTGTATTTCTTTGGATGATTCTTTGAAGTGTTTCATCATATCAAAAACAAACTGCACGCATATTACAGTAAATGGGAGCTGAATTACTCAAATGAGCTTCCACATGCATTAAATATATAAACAAAGCACAATATTACCAAAGGTATGTAAACCAAAACAGAGGGTTCATTTACTACATTCTATTCATGTGGAATAGATTAGCATTGTTTATGCAAATTCTATGCACTTTTTCTGGACGTTTTTTACTTTAAGTGGATACCGTTGGACCTTAATGGCCATTTTGCAAAGGAAAACGTTTTATCTATGAAAAGAGTCTGAATTCGTACTTTGATTCAAGATATTTCCAACAAATCCCCCACAGACATATTTTTTGTGGGAGAAGACAATGGCTTTTTCCATTCCCCCCAACTTTGGAGCGACTTTAGGAAGTGTTGGGCTTTTCTTCAGAAAGACTTGTGGAAGTGTTGGGCTTGCAGACTCTGAGTCTGGTATGTATGGTAATGAAAACCATATGCCCGCCTCCCCTAGGCCCAGAGCAGTATGGTCTACCCCAGCGCCATGCCTGCTGTCTGAGCTGCAGTGTGGGGGCTGGGCTTGGGGTCATCGAGGTACCGTAGCACATATGCACCTAATCAGAGCCCTGCGGGGCTGCCTTGTTGCGTTATAACCACAGCTAAGAATAGAGCTCCCGCATTCGATTCAATTAACGCACCAAACATTTCTGCACTGCAGACCAAACTGTCCTCACCTACCCTACGCCTTCAGACGAGCTGAAACTTTTCCAGGCAAAAGGCGTAATCAAAACAGTACATTAGGGCCAATGCATTAATCACAGGGAAAACGTGTTTCCAGACACATAGCCTAAATACACTCCGCTTGATGGGGTGAGGGCAACTAAAACCCCCACCAGACCCCAAAGTATGAAAGTATCGGAGCATTTGTGTAAACAGAAGATGATTTAGTGATTTTTGGGACTGTGGTTTTAGTGATTTTAATGTATCTATAAAGCAAGTGGAAGCATTTCAAACATTCTTTTAAGTGCTTTTATCTGGGTGATCACCTTGTCTTCCTATCTTTCTATCGGCAAATCATTTTGCTTGTAGGACTGTTTGAAAATGATCTGTCAAAGGATTAAGATGAAAACTGTCTCACCTCATCATCTTTGTACCACGACAGAGTCTCAGCGGTCAACACAAACCAGTATTCCTTCGCTCCTCCCTTCATGATGCCAATGTTATTGATGGTTAGCCAGCCCTTCCTGATCACCTATGAACAAGCACACCACAGAGGCTTAGCACCACACAGAAACATGATAGTACAATGTGTGTGTGAGTATGTGTGTGTGTGCGTGTGTGTGTGTCTGTTTCAACTACTGCTTTGAAATGGCCATACCATTTCTGAAAGTGCAAAACCATTTATTTTTTGTTACTGGAATAAGGACTAAGGTTGGGTTTAGGGTTAGGCTTACAGATATGAGTAGTTATATGCATACAATATATCTGAGACTATTACATACAGATACTTGCATACACAGATGGAATACATCTTTGACAAATTTGGTATAAAAGAGCAAAATGTGGTTTGAGATTTTAAAAAAAACAACACTTTTTAAAATATATACGTTTTGGAAAAGACCACCTGGTTTAATTACTGGCATTCATACATGTACTGGTTGTGTATCTTCCATTTACTACAGTGAAATATATTGTAATGTGCACCTTTGAGCCTCCTCATCATATTTTGCTTTGAATCTCCATGTTGAAGCAAAAATGTATTTCCTGCCTGTCAAACTGCCTTATAGTTGGCACACTTAGTGAATTAAAGACAGGCTGTAAAGTGTCTAAAGGTACAAGGAGCCTAAATAAAGGAGTTCCAACCACTCAGCATTCAACACCACCAGCATACTGATCACGGCTGATCATCTGGAATCATCTGCTCCTGTTTCTTCACTGGTTCAGGACTTCAGGGAGATTTGCTTTGTTCTGCTTGAATGATTGATTCATAGCTCAGTGTGTGACTAAATAAACAAAAACATTCCACTGAAATTGGTCAGTTTCAGGGACTGGACTGTGGGGGCCAATAACTGAAATATTTGATTATTTACTTTATATTTTCTAAGGTATACACATTGTTCAATATTTTCTGATATTTCCAGTTTAGGAAAAAAAATCTTTGAAGTCCCTAACATTATTTTTGTAACATTTTTTTAATAGTAAAAACCCTGTGAAAGTCCTGGGGCATGGCCGAGAAAGAAATTAATACTAGCTGTTGTTTTGGGGTTTTTTTTGTAGAGGACTTGGCTTCATTCACATACACTCACAAAAAACTCACATACACACACAAGCCCACACCATACACTCAATGCTCTGTGCATACTTACCATTATCTCGTCCTGTGGCGCCATTGCCATAGCAACAGTGGCAAAGCAAAGGAGAGGGTTAAAGAGAGGTAATTAGATAAGCTGAAAAAGACAGAGCGGAGAGAGGACAAGCAGAGACACAGGAAAAAAAGAGTGTGGAAAATAGAAACAGGCCAAAAACAAATCATTTACTGATTCTCTTTACTCTTTAATCAGACATTTTCAATCACTGGGTTGAAAAGCTCAATGCCATACTTCTAATGGTGCAGTTGAAAATCTATGGGGAAAGTAGTGGCATTATCATTAATATGTCAAACAACCATCTTTTATGGTGCCCCATAAGGAAAATGGTCCATTATCATCTGTAGGATATAATGCTAACAACTGTTTAACCAAATGCTTAAATATCAGAGTTTGCTTTGTAAGCACAGTATGCTTTGTGTAGAGGGTCACTAATGCCTACCTTATTTCCAGCATCCTTTTTCTTACTCATCTGACTGCTTCTCTGCTGGGCACTGAGAACCAAATATCAATATTTAGAACTTCAACAAGCCAAAGATAAAGGTATTAAACATCTCTGATAAAATACACTGTATGTATTCTGTCAGTGCGCTAACAAAACTGAAAGCAAAGTTCTTATTGTATTACTTAGCAAATCCAATGAAATCCTCATGGTTGGTGTTCATGTAGGCCAGCTCAATATCAATGAGAAGCAACACCTTTCAGGCAAAACACAAACATGTTGGTGTCACATTCCATCTCACCAATAAATCTTTATCAAATATGCAGTTGTCTTTTGACCCCCATCTTTAGACAGGCTAGGCATCCTGTTATAATTCAGTTTTGAAACAGATCATACTGTACCTGGGTCTTAGTGCCTCTCTCTCTGTCACGGATGTGTTGTGTTACAATCCTCTCCATCTCCTCCCTCAGCATTGGGTACTGGGCCAGCTGGTCAGTACAATATTGAATTGTGAATGGAATCAGGACTAAAGTAAAGTGTCTTCTAATGCATGTTCACATTTGCATTCCTGTTAAAACTGCAAAACTGTTCTAAAAACAGTTCAATTCACTGTCACACATTTTTGCCTGTACAGCCATTTGTTGAACATATGTTGAAAAGGTTCTATATATATATATATATATACAGCTTTACCTTCTTAGTGCACTGTCTCACTGTATTGACCAACTCAGAGATGACCAGGTCCACACATTTCTGGCACGGCTCTTTGATTTTAGCAATCTGTCTCTTCACAATCGTCTCAAAGGCCATGTCTGGTGTGAAGAGACCAGTCCTGAATGATATGTTGGTTGTGAGAGAAACAGAGAGACAGAGAGATAGAGGATCAGTTCTTAAAATTCTCAAATTAAATTGTATTATGGTGATGATTCTTCTCTTTTGTTAAAAATCTATGTTTCTCTCAGAATTGCTCTCTTCACGTTCCTTAAAATACAGTGAATGTGCTAAGGTGTCTCAGCACCCTGTAAAGGGTTTGAGCAGACTCATTGTGCAGGTTTGAAATTACAGGGGTCTTCTACAGGGAACAAACAAATCTGACACATTCTACCAATTTCAGTGCACAGTTTCTATTTATTTGTTACCATATTGGAAAAAAAGAAAACAGAAAATATAAAAGGTGTCCATAGTTTTACAAAATATCTTAAAATGCCACAATATCTTAACAGTGCTGAGTTTAGAAATAAGTAGTAAGCCTTGTCCTCTGTAGAGGTGGATCTCTTATTTTCACTTATTTTCTTATTTTCATCAACAAAACCGATGAACAGCGATTGACTGTATCTGAAATGTGTGTGAATGCATGTGTGTGTATGTGTGCATCTGTGTGTGTGTGTGTGTGCTCAGTACCCACCTGATACCATGGATGTTCTTAATTGCATAGCTAATTTCCTTCCGTAACTCCTTTTCATCAAACTCCATCTACACAATCAAAACAGCATGAATGATGAAAGAGCTTTTAAACCCTTTGTTGACAAAAAATCTATACTGGAAACAAATTTCTGTTTTTGGAAAATGTTTAAGTCTGTATTTGGCTTGAAACATGAATAAATAAAATTGTAATAACAATCACCTTGACCAGTTCGAATGGGAAGCGCTCGTGGAATATTCGGTTGATTCTGGCTCCACCCGAGAGCTCATAAGTGTCGATCTGATCACCGGAGCCTTCAATACACTTCTCAAAGTCCACAGCGAATTGCTGAACCATCCTGGAAGGAGAAGAAGCAGCAGCTGACTCATACTGGCCTTAAGTACTTGTCTTTTTGTCCTCTTAATTGCACTTAAAGGACAGGAAAACTGAAACAAGGGATGTTGAGGTGTGTTTAAAGCCTAACACTCAGCTATGTAAACTCTTACAAATAAAAGCGTCGAAAGAGTTTTTGGTGAGATGCCATGGAATACCCACTTTCGGTTTCAATGGTTCTTTATAAGAAATACTCAGACTGCTGTTAGTCAGTCTGCTATACTTGTAGCGTATGGGTTCTTGCCACGAACAGTAATTTAGACACACTTCCTGGTACTTAGTAAAAGAATAGAAACCCACTCACTCAAATGACCAGAGCCATTTAATGTTAACAATGGCCATTAACTTTTAGAAACGTGTGTCCAGAACAATGTTCTTCTGTGATTCTCAACTCAAGCCCTGGACGTCCAGTGTATATGTTGGTGGTTTCCCTGCTTGTTTAGAGGGTGTGTCTGAGCTGGAAAGTGATCACACCATATTAGACAACGGCCCTCCAGGAGTTTGTGGAGATCCTGTTCTATCGTATTACTCCAAAAAATGTTTTTTTAACACTATAGACTGTTTAAACCCACTTTTCTCGATGTATGATCATGTGTCTGCAATTAACATTAGAATAAATGCACACATACCAGAAAGCATTAAAAAGTGTCAAGTTTTGTTTTGTGAGCTGGTAAGGAGAACACAGGTTTGGTTCCAGATTTCTCCTGGGTTCCTCCAGCCCTTGCCTCCTGATTAAGTGGCTTCTGATGTAATTTAATGAAGGACTTACTGAGCCAAAGCAGGTTTCTGATGGAAAATACAAGTAATACTGGGCTTCCACCATGAACATATTGATAGATTGTACATAAAAGCAATATTTATTGTATTATGTCATTTGTATTTATTATTTTTATTTAGTACATTTAGTAATATTAATTATAAAATTTCATTTTCGCAAATGCCTGAGTCTTTTGTACAGTACTGTGTGTGGGACACAGAGTTTCAAGTCTCTCTGGACAAGGTGATAGAGAAGCGCAGAGATCTGACTCACTGCAGCAAGGCCTTAGTCTTGCGGGAAGGGTCGTCGGGCCGAAAGTTCTTGTACTCCTCCACTTCCTTCTCAATGGACAGCAGCTGGCTCTGTAACTTGTTCCTCAGTCCTGGCAGCGTATCTCGAATGTGGTTGGTCAGTTGCTACAAGCAGAGGGAGTAACAAACAATTGGCAGTGATTACTTATTATGTAACAATCACACCGGTCATAATGTTTAAATGTATTTTCCTTCTATTCCTCCATGCAAAACAAACATTCACATTCTGGCTGCACATCTCAAATGGGACTGCACTAAACATAGGAAGGTTGTAGTGTCATTTGTCTGGCAACATTTATGAACTCATTTCTTGCACACCAGTTGCAGGATAAATTACATTTTTTCATCTGTATGCCAGACTTTAATAATGGCACTTCTGTTACCCAGTGTGTTTAAAGGACCGGTGTCTTCCACTTGTCTTGTATTTCTGTCTATCTAGAGTTCACTTATGATATTTTTGGGGTTTAAGTACAGAAAGAGACATAATTCATTTTTACATTTCTGTCTTTCTTTATGCCTAAGAATTAAACAGACTGTTCTTGATAAAGCATCTTTAAGATTGATATAGATTGGTGTAAATGAATTCTGTTTATTGTGTCTCATTTAAAACAAATCAAAGTATGTAAGGCAACTATATATCATTTGTGATCAAATTTTTTAAATGAGCTGTTTTGAGAGTTAGTTTGCATGTATGAATCGTAATAACTTCAGAGTAACCTATGGATAGAATCGTTGACAATGTCCCTGTGACACAGGGCCTTTAAATCATTGTAAGGGATGCTGTATTACAACATTGCACTTTGTCCACACTGTGAAGCTCTAAAAACACGAACACAGTTTTAAAGTAGCAGCCTATATAAAAATATAAAAATCACATATTAGTGTGGATCTATTTCTACCTGATTGAGGATTTTCTGCAGGTAAGGTGTCCCCATGCGATCAGCCAGGTGACGATAGGATGGGTGTGATAGAAAGAACTTCCTCTCGGCTGCCATTGCAGCGGTGATGTCCTTTTTGCCATCGATATCCTTCTGGCTGCGGTTCACTACACCAATATAGCCTATAGGGGGCATCAGAGTGTGAGTTAGACCTCAGCATTGTATTTACCACATAATCAAATCAAAATAAAACAAAACAGTTTACAGTTATTATCATTTATACCCCACGACCTCACTTTTCTTTCCTTAACAGCTTGTCCAATTATAATAAGATTACATTTTAGTAGTCCCGCAAGTGGGAAATTTGCATTGTTGCAGCAAAACAAAGGTAAGTGAAGCAAAAGCACAAAAATAAAAGCTATAAAACACAGTATAGTATACAAAGAAAATACTAAAATAGTCATATAAAGCTTTATAATACATGTATATATGTATAAATTGGATATATGTATACATGTATGTACATACTGGATACATATATGTACGCGCACTGTTCATATTTATACAGGTAATGGCTATTCTGTAACTATGGTAAAGGAAATCAGTGCAGGTGTACTGAATTTGACTGAACTTAACTGAAACTCTGAAAGCACAAAGGAAGAAAATGCTCCGACATCACATCAGAACTAAAGTTCAAATAAATTGTATCACCTAGGAAACCATTCATGGTTGAGAGAGGGTTCTTCCTGCTAAGAGAAACAAGTGAAATAAGTGCACCTAAATTGGTGAGCTAAAAGAACTTGCTGCTTCTGGGATGACGCAAAAACAACCCATTTATAGGAACAATATATTTATAGGTGGGAACTGAATGTCCTCTTGTGACTGAAGTTTACCTCTGCGCAAAGGAAGAAGCTTATTCTCCAAGATATCTCGAGCATCTGTGCCCTCGTCCATCAGGTCCAGTTTAGTGATAACACCAATTGTTCTCATACCTAATCACAATCACATATTAAAAAGGGAACATGTAAGTGAGCATGAACTATAAATGGTCTTCACTTATAAACTTCATGCCAGAATATGAGATTTTACTTTTACTGCCTACTGTTGCCCAGAAATAATTTATGTCACAGCAAGAAACAACTTTAAACTGAGGCAGTCATGACTGCTCGATTAAATAAATGAAAATGTACAATTCTGATGAATCGGCTAATATTAAGTTTGCAATTTGAACAATACACAGTCCATTATAAAGATGCTTTCTACAATCTGAACGTTCCACACAAAGGAGCGCTTTTGCAATAAAGTAGATTGGACATTCAGCACTTCAGGTCAGAAATGATGTGCAGTTTATCAGATATGGAGACAGAGTTGTCTTGAGAGGACTTTTGCTTATATAGCAGAGATTACTAGTAGTACATTTTAAACATATCTGATAATATCTTTGTTTAACCACATGTCTTCATTATTACTGTGGCTGGTTTACCGGAACACACATTTACAGAATTTATCAGACGTTTTTACTAAAAAGCGACTTCCATTTCCTAACTACAGTGGGCAGTCTGCCTGGAGCAAGCTGAGGTTAGGGGTTTTGCTCAGAAACCCAGTGGTGGTGTGCTGAAGGTAGGATTCAAACCCCTGACCTTATGGTCCAGAGGCAGGTATCTTACCCACTAGGTCCTTACCACCACACACAACCATGTTCTTGTTCCACCATGGGTGAAATGACTTTGGTGGCCAAACATGGATCAGTAACTTATTTACTGTATGAGACCAATGGATTTCAAGGGACATTTTTAGGAAATCTGCGATATAAATGGGTTCAATCGTTCCACTTTATTCTCAGCTCCACTGACTGAACATGTGAATGAGAACTCACTCAGCTTCCTCACACTGGGGGTCTTTCAACAAAACCAAAGGAAGCTTATTTAGGTTGCCTGAGAAGAGACTGGCAGCTACGTAGCTATGCTGGTATAACATGGTGAATTTGATCGCTTAGTAGTCTATCATGTTAGTACTTATGAAATGATGTTGACCAATGTTAGCTGTTAAAATCAATTTCATATGCCCATTTTTATTTCCAGGAATTATTTTTAGTACCTATTTATGAATTATTATGAACTATTATGTGTTCTCATTTGTTATAAATGCCAATTTTTAGCCAATCCAGAGTGTCTAAACTGATATTTCCCCCTTAGGGCTGATTGAATACTTGCATGTTTAAAGTAAAATCAAATTTGTATTTGTCAATTTTCACAATAAGTTATTTTATGATTAACTCATTGTCAAAACAAGTGACTAATAATCGTCTCTCTAAAAAGAGGTAAAGCAAACAAAACATTAATTTCCAAAATAATCAGTTGATTACTTGATTACCTATATAATCATTAGTGACAGCCCTATTAAAAGCCCAGAGAACATGCGCCTGTCTGAGTATCTGTCTATTTCTGGCTTAAGTAGGAAAGTTTCCTATTCATGTTGCATTATTCATGAAGCATGGTTGAAAATAACAGCCCTTGATACCCTACTAGAAACCAGGACACTTCTCCGTAAATCCAGTAAATCTGACTACTTTCAAGGGAAGCAGTCACTTAAGTTCTTACACTATTCGGATCAAGACACACTAATGGACATGTACCTTGGATAAGAGCACTGTGTTAGGTTTCGCTCTCACCTTGAGGATCCACCTCCTTAGCGATCTTGAGGGCGTCTGAGTTGGCGAGGTCGGAGTTGGCAGGCGAGACGGCCAGCAGTAGGCAGTTCTCCTTGGTAACAAACTGCATGAGCATATCTCGGATCTGGAACTCTATATCAGCCGGCTGGTCTCCTACGGGCACTTTGGTCATCCCAGGCAAATCCACCAGAGTGAGATTCAGGACTGAACACAAAGAAAATAAACATTAGATTAACATTAAAACTGTGAATCCCATATGTTTCAGAGAGGTCTTTCTTAGATGCATATGTGTGCCATGGCAGAACAAGGATATTTATACATTTATGCCTAAAAAAATAGAGCAAGATTCTGGCAGCATGTCTCAAATGTGGCTGATTAGAAACAGTGGAAGGTTACAAGCATAGCTTATGGCTCGATATTTATAAACTATTTCCCATTTCTGGCAAACCAGCTGCAGAATCTTTTTTTTTCATCTGTATTCTCATACATAACAAATATCTCACCTTTAGGGCTGTGCCATTTTGTTTATCTACTGATTTCTCCCAGCTAATAATTTAAGATGATACTTTAACAATTATCATTTTTAATAATAACTACTATTTTGAATCATTTTTAAGCCAAGGCAGGATCATCTTTAAGGGTTCAAGCTGTTAATCAATTCATTTTTAAAGGACCAATGTTATGCAATTTTCTTATATATATTTTTTTTTCTCACTGCAATGTTTTGAGGGTTTATGATCATTCCTGTCTTTATATTGTGTCTTGTGTGCACTTGCAAAGGATATTTATTCTATTGTTATGTCGGTAACAGAAGTATTTTTTTACAGTAATCATGGGAACGTTTTATTCATCAAGGTGTAAAATCACACAAGGTGTAAGGGGTCCAATGTAGGTGCTAGGAGGCTCGCTATGAGGGTTTTTCCCACAATACAAGCCTCAGTGTGACTGCCTGTCAGTTCTGATGGCTGTTTGGCCATAGGTTGTGTTTAAATGTGTGTCTGTTTGGTTGAGTCTTACCATGAGGGGAGTAGACTCTTAGGTTGATGGGTACTGGAGAGATACCCTTATTCTGGCCAGTGATGCGATCGGTCTCCGCCTCGATCTCCTGACGCACCTCATCAAAATCAGTGAACTTCTTCCCCTTGCAGTGGAGAAACTCTGCATGCTCTACAAATGAGTCAAAATGTAACCCATGGAAATCAGTGGAACAATGACAGAAGCTCAATATAGCCCTATTAACAGCTTAATTGTCCTTGTTTAACTGTATGCATTACACAACAGTGTTACAAAAACACTGGCTTCAGCTCACAATGGGGTTTGTTGCAGGATTTTTTATTTCTACCTGTGGGGCAGTTGATGAGTTGCAGCACAAGAGGACGACGAGTGACAATGCCAGATCCTCGGGGCAGGAAATCCCTTAAAGGTAGAGAAGAGGGGTCAGTCATTCATTCTGAATACAGCAGTCACGCTGAAGCAGAGGATGCAGTCATTTGTGTTGAATGAAAAACTGTTAAACTGAATGTGATACGAAAGTGCTTCTGCTTTCTCAGTCTTGAGTTCCAGATGGTGCCTTTAGAAGATTGTGCTCATGTTGGTCCACAGAGAAACAGGTTTGTGCTGTGATGTACATCTTCAGCACATTAAAATGTTCTCTACTCACTTATTTCCCTGCACAACTAGACAATAGTAGTATAATGGCTGATTCAAAACAAATGAACAATAGAAGCCAATGGAAAGCACTTTAGTCACTGATTCACTGGCCTCTACTTTAAAGGTTTAGACTCAGCACTCTTTCTGTTCTGCTAAAGATCCTGCCTATTTTAAACAAGTTTGATCTTTTAGTAGGTAGAGACCGAAAAGTCTAAATGTCTGTGGTAATCAGTTGTATGTTACTGGTGCAAAAGATTTGTACTATTTTAGATTAGATTGCTGAAGAATTCCTTTAAAAATACTCACATGGCACATTTCTGCAAAAGTAATGAAGATACAGTAAATTCTTTTTTTTTACCTTAGGCTGCATCTATTCAATTTAGCAACAGAATGAATGTAAATCAATATATTTATTGTAGATAGTGCCAAGAGAAGGCTATATAATATCGATTACTACAATGGTTTAAACCCCTGCTCCATTTACCGTATCCCACACACACTGAAAATACTGGTTTTCACCAGTTATGAGTCTGTAACTGTTAAATAGCAACTAGAAGTAAAAGGGCTGCCCAGTTAGTTCCAATGTGTGTGTATGTGTGTGAGTGTAGATGGTGTGATACAGCAAACCAAAGAAAGGGAAAATGCATGTGATGTATTGCTGTACTGCTGTAATACATCAAGATCATCTTGGGGTACACACACACTGCAGTGCGGTTCTCAAGTGTGAATCCACAGCCATGACAACTATGTCTAATTTTCACACTCTCACTGACTCACTCACTCTCACACAAGCTCTCACACTCAATTTCACAGCAGAGCCCTTCAGCACTGCTGACTGCAACAGTCATTTGATCAGATTCATTCAAATCCTTTGATGTTTGATGTTAAGTCCATAATGTAATTCAGAATGAGACAAATTCACTACTATTAACAACCACAGATTTTCATTGTGAATGTGTGGTAAATGACAATGCACACACAACACTCAGTGTATTTTTACTTGGATGAATCAAGGAAGCCTTGTGCTATAATATGTGATTAATTCATGTAGCACAGATAACTGCAACACAACAAAAACATTGCTATATTATTAAAAGTGCACTATAAATTATTATATTATCTTAAATTAGTATTGAAGTATTTATTCTTGCATATTT
>JBBMFX010000037.1:4293335-4310950 GCA_037832545.1 Rhabdalestes septentrionalis | reverse complement strand
ATTTATTTATTTATTTTTATTTTATTATTATTATTTTTTAATGAGGCTATATCGAGCTTGATTAACATTATGGAGAAATTTCACATTGTCTTTAGGATGTAAGATTCAATACAACACATTTTAACTTACAAGGTCTGTTTCTCCAGACTACAACAACATGTTATCAGTCTCAGGTATGAAATATCAGTCCAATTCAATATCCAAACTAATTTTAAAACTAATACATGCCTGTAGCTGTAGGATTGACAGTGTGTTCCCAAATGTTCTCTTACAGTACAGGGCCATAAAAAACAGAGAGTTACGTGGTTCTTGTGTGACAGAGATCTTTTCTTTTTGTTCGTAAAACCTGATCCTTTCTGCCAAACCTTGATGTGTTTAGAAAACAAATGTGTGTCCATTCTAATGAATGGCACTGGTTTGGCCTATCATTCAGTGGGAATGCAGAGTGTGCTCTTAGGTTAACACAGTAAGGAAATGAAGCACACTCTCCTCCACAGATGAGCAGAGCCTAATTACTGGTTTAAGTTTCCTTCTCCCCCCTCTCCTGGCTCTCTCTCCCTCTCTCTGACAGGCCTGCCCCACTTGAACGAGCGTGTGACGGATGAGGCGCTATTAAGCAAGATGCGAATTGCAGATTATCAGCACAGATTAGAAGCCTCTCCCTTTCAGATACACACACGCGCACACACACACACACACACACACACACACACACACACACACACCTGTGGAGGAACCAGGGGCTTCTACCCTTGTCCCTCATTCCCGCCCCAGTTCCACCCCTTGGCCCACAAAGCCCCTGTGTTCCAGCCCCACTGTGTCTCCTACAGGCTCTTGCATGGAGACTGAAAAGAATATGCGCTGGACAATGAATTGGATGTCCAGTCAGGTTAAAGGTTACCTCATTGGGCCTGTGCCTGGAGGTTGGGATGCTGCATCCCTTCTAATAGTTTCCAGCAGGGCTTACTGGGAAGTCTGGGATCACTTCCAAGCTTGTTATTTGTCAGTTTGTTCTACATAGTTATTTAAACACAGCTTGCGTACTCACTTAATTAGCTAATTGCATAGTTAGTTATTGTCATATGCAAAGGTTTGGGTATCTGAGCTCAGAAATCTTGTTTTGTTGATTATTTAAGAATGTGTAGTGAAAATAAATGGCACACCCTATGTAGGTGACACAACTCTGCACATTTACATGCAAAATTACTGTCTATGTGCTGAAATTAACCTACTGTGAACAAACTAAACCAACAAATTTGCATAACAATTTGACAAACAAATGAAAATTGCACACTGAGTATTCACATTAGTTCCATGTATATTGTGATGTTTCTAAAATTAACAAAATATGAGTTTTTATACTATTTAGATTTTTTTATTTAGATTAAAAGCAAAGCAACTCAATCTTTTTTTCTGCAAAAACAAAATTGTCCCTTTCCTGGAAAGGTAAGGCAACATCATTTCTAAAGCACTTTTCACAAATAGGGGAAACGTCCTTTACAGACATGCAAAAGATAACAAGGAATAATGATAGATGAGAGCAGTAACAGAATCAGTATATGTAAGTAAACTGAAAGAAATAAAAACTTGTATTATAGTAACATGTCCCCTTGTACATACATATACGTTTGGTATGGAGAAGATATATAGAATCTGCACTTTTGCCTGAATTTCTCTGCTTGTATCTCTGCTTGCTAATACATAATTGAACAAAAGGTGAAAATGGACATTTCAAGGCATGTATGTCATGAGATGTCAAAACAGGTGTTGTATTTTTGTCTCTAAGCCCATGTAACTGTAATGGTAGTAAGAAGAGATTGACAGTTGAATTATTGTGTGGAATGTTGGACAAAGCCAGGCCACAGGGCCTAGAGACTGGATCCTGGGGCTGAGGGTCTTTTTCTGAGAAGCTTGAGGAGTGAGGTGTAATACTGGGCTTGATGCTTGAATTCAGATTCGAAATAAATTTTGAGGCAGAACTTCCTCCGTATTTTTACATATTTGACCCTAGCTAAAGTTAAAATGACTCCAATCTTTATGCTTCAGTTTAATTTAATCTAGGATACAAATATGAGGAACACACATCACCTGATCTGTCCATGCTCTGCTAGCAAATGTTTTTTACTGCTGCTACTGCTGCACAGCTGAAGAAGGTTAATGAGAAATTCACTATGCTAAATTTAGAGAAATCTTTTGAAACCACCTACATCAATGTGGACAAGAGCTTGTGCCACATGGAAATATAAACTAATCATATCTATGTTCTATGCACATGAAACATCACACTATTAGCATGTGTTTTATTGGTTCTGTTCTTGTCACTAATTCATAATGTCATTTCTCTTTTCTTACAACAACACCATAGTGTAGCATTTGAAATTGGAAATTGTTTATTAGCATTAATGCTTTGTAGCGTTTCAGTGTGAATATTATCAGTATTTTGTCAAACATTACTGCAAAACAGCACATCTGAGCAGAGTATAGGTCAGTCCCTTGCTCTCATAACTACATAACTCACATATTTGTCTAATGGTTACATATTTCTCAGTCTTTATTGTATAAAACCCACGATAATATTTGAAATCACAATAATGATAATTATTATTATAATAATAGGTGAAAAGACCATTATTATCTCTTTATTATGTTACTTTTGCTCATGATTTATTAGTATAAACAGTTTGGCCTATGTTGCGGTTCGCTCAGAAAGTGTGGACTGAAACAGTTCTTATAACTTCTTTATAAATGGGTTTGGCCAAACTGCTGTGGGTTGAATAGGCTGATGTATGTAAATATGTTGATTTTTAATAGGACATTAACCGTGAATTGGCGATGGACCACATGGATTCGGGATGGACAGTTTATTTAAAAAGGGTTTACATACTCCATTAAAATTATTATCATAAAATCAAGGAAAATTGTTTTGTTTTTGTGCCCTTCCAGTAAATGCACTACAGGTAAATCTAAGGCCAAGCATTTTTTATTCGTAGAAAGTGCATCTTTTGTGTGAGGCGCATGGTGCATTTGTCATCCATAAACATGGAAAGACGAGGAGGCTTTTTAGCGATTGTTCCTGCATTGATAGCTGAATGACAATCACATTAACGAGAGCTTAGCCTTTCATCATTCTGTAAATGAACATGTTATAATGGCGGTCTTTGTTTTAGGTGATCCAGCTCATCCTGTTGCAGACACATCTACATTGTGTTGTCTACCTTGAACCCATTGCACAAAATGTTTTTCTCCCCCTCTGCTTTTAACATTCAATTTGTAAAATAATCACCCCCTGTCTTTCTCTCCAATGACAAAAATAAAAGAAAGTGAAATTCGCCCCTGTCGCTTGAATATTGCATGCGGTGTAATCAAAACAAAACAAGAGACACAATGTATCGTCTATCAAGAAATAAATAAATAAAAAATTTAAATAAGCACGGAGACATTAACGCATCAAGGTAACGCCCAAACAAAAACATTAATTACGTTTTTCCTTGTAGCAGCAGCGCAGCACCTTCAATGAATTGGCTTTAGAAATGTCTCTCTTTTCAGGCCGTAGTGTGTGTCTAAGCATTGAAGCAACAGCAATTTGAAGGGATTGTCATTTTAATGAGAGCGATTAATTATAGTGATGAGGGAATTGTTAGGCCCTCTATGGCTCACAAATATAAGGGCTGAAGCAGAGGGTTAGCGGGCCTCTATGCTGCAAGACCACTGCACTAGTTGTAGCCTTGTTTCGTCCATTTTTTAATGATTGCATTGTGTGCTTTATCATGGATATGATGTTCTTCATGGATGACTACAGAATCTGGCACCACGCTGGATCTAGTTGAAGTGAGAGCTGTCTGGAAGTGGGGGCGTCCTTGGGTAAAGTGAAGCCTCTTTCAGACATTTGGCAAGTTGCTTTTTCAGCAGCTCACGTAAAGACATTGAATCTACCGAATTCACACATCAGCCAGCACTTATTCAAATGCATAGTAGCAGAAACAGCGTAAAGAGAGAGAGGAGACTGTAAACAAGTGAGAAGACTGCAGGGGAAAACAAAAGGTGAGGGAGAAAAAGTGTGCAGGGTCAAGAGCCTTAACCTACAGTGTTATATGAAAATATGCAGCCAGATCTATGAGAGAAAGCAGTCCTTGCTGAAAGTGACATCCAAACTAGATGTGCAGTTTATTTGCAGTGACATCTGAATAAGATCTATGTTGTAGTTCAACTTTTTGAAGGATTCATTTGGCCTCCAGGTTTATAGTGTGTACTTCTTTCAGTAGTTCAGCAGAGCCTGGCTGCCAGTCTTTTATTCACTGTCCTTCCTCACATTATCAAATTAACTTCACTCTCTGGAGGAGACCCACACTCTGCGTGTATGTATGTGTGTGTGTAGCACATGAATCTTTTTATCATCCATAGATTTATACATAGATAGCTGTTCATGCATATAGAACATACAGAACATACCTATGGACAATTCTGTATATACACATGCATAACATATTACCTGTATGTAGGTATATTTATGTAATACAAACAGGACATTTATTAGGACATATACAATGCATATGGAGCAAGTTGTCACTACATAATGCTATCAATTTAGTACATGCCAGAGCTAAGTTTTTGTCTCCATTTTTGGGTTTTTATATGTATTCCTTTTTATTTTATTTACTTTTTTATCAAAACATCATGACACTTTATTTTGGATTAAGGGAATATATGTAATGATATGGATGCTATTTCATATAGATGAGAATTTATACAGTTCATAAGTGGCTTGATATATCACCCCATATCATACACCCTATCATAACAAAACCTATGGAAAAACAGCTTGAAGTGAATCCCACATTGTTTTCTCTATTATGAGGGCTAAATGTGGAGCAATTAGATGAGGTCCATCTTTTTTATTTGATTAGATTAGATTAGTTATGAAAATTGCTTTCGTCATTTAAACAATAAAGATGCATTTTTTCAAGCACACTTTTTATTCCAACTACAAATGCAAAAAGGTGCATTTTTTAAATACCTGAAACAGGTGATTTTTAATAGCGATGCTGATCTTTACACATAAAAAAAACGGACAAGGACATGATAGAGCTACGCATGTGTGCTTGAGTGCACACACTTACAGCGCCAGTTGTTTTTTGGCTCTTTGACAGTGTTGGTGACTAACAGAGCGGTGACAGTCTCCGCCTGTGCAACACAACACACTGATTGGCAAATTGCCAAGCATATCCACTCTGGCTCGGGCTGCGTGTGGCAGGTAGAAATTGAAAAATGCGAGGAACACTCTTCCTGCTGATTTCCCAGGAGATTATCATCTCCTCTCTCGGGGTTATTTTCTACTCCTTTCCTCATTATATAAACAAAGTAAAGACATAACTAGCAGTGGCTAGCACTGATTATGACAGGCACTCTTTTCACAGATGGAGCGCTGGGTCCTTACTTCAAAGAGGCGAAAAGAGGAAGTGTGTCATGTTTGTCATGGTGTTTTCATATCCGTGATGGGTCGAGAGAATTGAATCTTAGTGCTTGTTGCCCCGTCACACTGTCAGTTCCCCGTCCTAAGCAAAGCCTCTATCTACCTGTCAGCCGGCCTGTCATTCCTCTAGTGCTTTGCGCTGCGGCTTATTGGTTTATTTGCTTTGCCGTTTGAGTGCGACCAAATCGAATTCACCTCTCTGCGAATGAGAGGTCTTCATCCGCCTCTAGATTTTCCGGTATTGTGATGATGGCTGTCAACCGCTAAGCCCTTTGAGTCTGCAGTGGACATTGGCAGGCCCTAATTTGCTAAGATTGGTCCTGGAGAATACGAGAGAGTGGCAGCTTTTCTCCCCAGCAGGTCTACCTTTACTTCTATTAAAATTCTCCCTCTAATAAAAGCAAATTTGATAAATGCCTTTTCTACCTGTTCCATTACCAGTACCCTGCAGTGCAGTCACAAAAGAGACTGAAAAGAGTCCTCTCAAGCCACCAAGAGAGCAATTAAATAAAGTACATTTACCTTACTAGCCTGCCAGCCTGCCTCTCTCCTTCTCTCTCTCTCTCTGTCTCTCCATCTCACTTCACCCCCTCCCTCTCTCTCTCTGTCTGTCTCGGTAGGTTTCCCAGCTCTAAACATTTGTTGCTTGGCACATGCTTTTCCTTCATACTTAGAGAGAGTAATGAGACATGATGTGTAGTATAACTGCAGCATAAACTTTCCTCATCCCGCAACATGCTTATTTTTTGGACATTTCAAAGTGAAGCTTTGTATTTGTTTTATACAAATGACAAAAAAAAAAACACAGTGCCTTTAAATTAAATTGTAATAAATTATCAATTTTGTGTCATTTTTTTTTAAAAGTAGTACATATTTTGCATGAATGTTTTGTATATTGAAAAGTGTATAATTGTATACAGATACATGGGTCTGTTAACTCATAGTTTACTTGAGTGTGTGTGTGTGTGTGTGTGTGTGTGTGTGTGTGTGTGTGTGTGTGAATGTGTCAGTCATTGTCAGGATAACAATATAAATTGCCATGTCAAGACCAACAAAATGACTTTAACCAAATGTGTTATTACATATACAAGGATAAATAAATACATATCTAAATACATAAACTTATTAACTAAAATGCATGATATTTGCACATGCAGGAACAGAATTCTTCATTTATGCTGGGAATTCTGGGAAACCTGGGAATTGGATCTTTAACTGTTAGGCTGCTGGGATTATTATCATAGACTTAATTTGTGATTCACTGTAAAACTGCAATATAAAAAAGCACAAAGTGTGTTTCTTATGCATTTTAAACATTTTACATTATGTATGTCATGAAATTTTGACTTCGTCACTCAAATAGTACACACAGCTATTTGTTAGTGCACCATTTGGGTGTAGGAGCCAATATTTTAATTCCTATGTCTTGCACTATGTAGGATGTATAGGAAGAATATATGAGTTAGCCTCAGTGTGTGAAAAGGGACGTATCACACTGTTAGATGGTAACATAAGACATGTTAATATAAGAAAGTATTTACAACTGCAACACACTCTTATGGGCAACTAAAGGCTTTTGTTTGCTTTCAGCAGTCTATGGCAATAACTGCACACACTAAACAAACTACATTTCTTGATGGGAAACTGCGTATTGCAGATATTGTAAATAATAACACATTATTTATGCAAGGATTGTGTATTTTGTCATGTATTATATTGTCTCCAGTTTTCTAAAAGCAATAAGAATATACATTATTATGATTATGCTTTTATATGTATATAAAAACACTTTCAAACTATCATCCATAGCAATTGATCAAACATAACAGTTTAGCATTGAACTGTTTCTATTGTTCCATTTATTATGAAATTTTGACAGTCTTATGTGTGTATCATTCTTACAGTATTATTATATGAGATACTTAAATTATACAAATTACATATGGACAAATAATTAAATGACACAATGTCACTTTTAGGGGAGGACCACAGCAGAGGATTCCTCTTCACTCAGTGGGGCCTTTCTCCGGCCCTTCAACTCAACACAACACTTAGAGGCACTTAGCTCGTCCGTTCACTATCTATTCACACACCTTTGGTAAATGACTCTCAAGCACCTTCCCCCTAAACTGCTGCAGAGTCAACATTCAGCAAACGTCTTGGTCTAGATGTAAAATGCACTTATTCGCCCAAACAGTCACCTGTGAAAAGACACTTCAGGTTGTGGAAGAAAGGGAATTGGGGGTGTTGGGGGAGGTTAGGTGCAGAGGATACGGCAAATTACTGTTATCCCCCCCCCACCACCACTCTCTCTTTTCCATCCATGTCGTTTTCAGTGACACTTAGGTGACAGCTTCATTTTCACACTTAAATCTTTCATTTGATTTATTTTCTCTCCGTGTTGTTCCACCCCACCCCCTCTGCTCATAACCCTCCCTCCACCAGCCCCCCCCCTCAGTAGAGACTTAATTGTAGGGTTACCGGAGCGCGTATCCCTGGATGCTAGGCGGCCGAGCAGGGCTCTACCCTGTCATTTAGTGACTTCAAGCGCCGCTCAGCCGTGGGGAAGCCGGAGATTTTCGCGGCGGGCCCTGAAAGTGGAGTGGACTTGTCTGCCCCTCAGCGGGGCCGTAATGACAGATGCCTTTTAACGAGTGCATGGGGAGAGAGGAGAGGGGGGAGAGCCACGGGGCCACTCGTCAACTTGAAGGGGGATCATTTTTGTCACCAGTGTTGGACTGACTCCCCCACAGCTCCCTTGGCTGCCTTTCTTTTTTTGGGGGGGACTGTATGAGTGTGAGTTGGTTTTGTGTGTGTGTTTGTGTGTGTGTGTGTGTGTGTTTGTGTGTGTGTGTGTGTGTGTGTGTGTGTGTGTCTTTTATAAGAGTGAAGACGGTCTATCTGCTTGGTTTGAAAATGAACCATAATAATAACTTACTGGTATAATCCACACACTCTTAGGGAATACATCGGCAGGACATCACCTATACAGAGTTCCAGATGTTGTTGATCACCCAAGACAAGACATGTTTCATGTTCAAATGTTTCTTCGTTAATTTAGAACATAATCTAACTTTACTAACAATTCTAATAATAATCAGCCAAACTTCAATTGCAATTAAATTTTATTACTAAGCAGTATATAATTCTATTAGTTCTATTTAATACACTGCATAGTTCAGATACTTTTCCCCCAAAAGAATGCATTACATATTACATTTCCTTAGTAAAAAATCTATTCAAAGATTTTTCATTAGTCTTTCACTTGAGCTAATATAGCTAAGAATAGAAGGGATGTATACATATCAAAAGTATGTCATGGCTTATGTGGCTAATATGTAATAAAAAAACTTATGGGCACTACTTAGTACAGTGCAAGCTCTCCCCATACCTCAAACTTTGTCACTTGATCAGTCAAGACACATTTAGTGTTCAGGCTTCACTTCAGTTTGCACTGAAGTGATTCATGGAAACCTGGTGCCTGGCTAATCAATGCTTTAAAAGTAAAAATGCAAAAAGGGCTTCATTATGACAGCTACTATGCTACCACTGTTTGATGTCCTTTTGTCCATTTCTGTAGATAATGGTGTCATACAGTGTCAGAAACTAGGTAGATTACTTAACAACTTGTTGTGGTTTGATGCAAATATGTTTGATGGCTGAGACGTGCAGTTTTCACAGCATTGGCCAATAACTTTTCATTACTTCCCAGCAACTTTAGCCTCATAAATTCAGCACAAAACTAATTAAGTAAAGTTTGGACTTGTGAAATGTTTTGGCTGATCAGCTGAATGCACTTGAAGTATCGGCAAAATACTATATATAGATAAATTGATTTTCACATTACCAGAACTGTATATATAGGCAAGAACTTTTCAAAAAGCTAGAATATCCTTGAATAGCTATTGCTGTTAAATGCATTTCAGCATCTTTTTCTTTACAGTATGTCTTAGTGTAGAGATGGGGCTTAAGATGAATATGAGATGTTGTCTCTGTCCTCAGGCAGTGAGTAGGTATGTGAGTGTGTTTGTGTGTGTTTCTGTTTGTGTGAATGTGTTTGGTGACTGCAGTTACGGCTATAGTGAGCTGGGCAGCCGAAGGAGCCAGATGGCCTCAGTGAAAGCCTCCATTGATAGGGCCTGTCCTCAGGCCCTGCTCCAGCTGCTGGGGAGCAGGCGGTGGGAGGGAAAGGTGAGCCTTACCTGCTGAGAGAACCAGACACAGGCGACATATGTGTCAGATTCACTAAGATCATGAAGGAATGGAGCAATGTCATGGAGCTTGAACACCTCCCCTGTGAGATCCAGCTAGTAAATGGACACAGGGTGAGAAATACTAAACATTGCACCCTTCCTAAAGAGCTATGGGATTACATCACCTAATGGCCATTCATTAAACCCAACCGTATAAAAGTCCTTGAGGCAGAGTCTTGGTTTGTTTGGAATCAATCAGTCAAATTGTTCAACTGATTATACATTTTGATTTCGTTTTATTGTTTGTGGTGGGCTTTTGACATAAGACGACCTTTTGGTTAAAAAGACATTTATTGCATAAAAAAGTCATAAATACCAAGATCAGTCAAGGTGTATCCAGGGCCTTGAAGAGAAATGTATGTCACACACAGGAGCAGATGACTTTACTCATCCTGTAACATTGATTTTCCATTATAAAACCAAAAAAGCCCCACCAGCTGTTAAAACCAACTGTTGAAATATCTGACAAGATTTATACGGCACTGGCAAAAAGCCTGTTCAAGAAAATGTGAAATTGTAGCCAACAATTTGTGTTCAAAATCTGAAGAATTGCTTACATTTACTGCAGAAAATATGTAATATTCTCTGTATTTCGTATTCTATAATTGAAGCTAACGCGTTTATAGTAAACCATATTTTACACCCTGCTGACCTATCTATGCAGCACCCATAAATGTTATTTGGAACAAATGTAACAAAGTTGGCCAAGCTTTACAGAAGGCTGGCAAAAATGACACTCAAGCTAATGACTTTAAAGTTTAGATTCATTCACACTGAGCTTTAGCCACACTATATAGATAACAAAGTATTGGGAAGCCTGACCATTACACCAATAGGCCATTGTATTTAGATACATAGACTCTAATGTGGAGATTCTTCCCCTTTTCAGACATAATAGCTTCCACTATTCTTGGAAGTGTTCTGTGGGAAATGTGTGCCCGAGCATTCTGTAAAGCATTTATGAGGTCAGGCACTAATGCTGGATGAGAAGGCCTGACTCGCAATCTCTGTTCCAGTTCATCCCAAAGATGTCGGATGGGGTTGAGGTCAGAACTCTGTGTGGCCAATCACGTTTTTCCACACCAAACTCATCCCACCATGTCTTTTGGAGCTGGGGCGCAGTCATTCTGAAACAGAAATGTTCTTCCCCAAACTGTGTCCACAAAGTTGAAAGCATGGCGTTGTCCATAATGTCTTAGTTTGCTGAAGCATTAAGATTACCTATATAGCACATAGTGTGCTTTTTATGTTTCCAAACAGGGCTGTGCCGTCATAGCTTATTGAAAGTAGAGAAACTCAAAATAACAGAAAACTATTAATAATTTTAACTGAGCAGAGAAAACCACACCTGATCTGCTGCAGTTTCTCACTGGATGAATGGATGCGATAAAGGTGGAGAGAAATACATCTCACTACATCTTCAGGAAGTCCTAGTTATATCACTGACTGACACAGATGATTATGAGCAGCAGCCTACATGATGCATGATGCAAAATGAGTTACCTTCACTGTCTGTTTTTATATTTAAAAAAAAGGCTTTTACGAGCCTCAGTTATTGGTGAAGCAAATATAGCTGCTGATACACATATGGGCACTAGTAGAATTTATTATTGTTTTAGCATTATTGAGTTTTTACATTTATGGCCTAAAGAAAAGGCACAGGTCTCTACTGATACCTACATACAGTTTTTCTCAGTTTACATACCCTACCAGTATTTTATTATTATTTTTTAACAATTTTCAGAGAAAATGATAACACAAAAATATTTATTTCACACATGGTTAGTTGTTTATTGTCAAATAATTTAAATCATAATCATACCACAAACTACCCAGAATACCCTGATCAAAAAGTTTACATACCCCAGTTCAAAATATTATGTATTGATCCCTTTAATGTCAATGACAGCTTAAAGTCTTTTGTGGTAGTTGTGGATGAGGCTCTTTATCTATTCAGACAGTAAATCTGCCCATTCTTTCTGGCATAAAGCTCCAGTTCTTGGGCTGTCTAGCAATAACTGTACGATTGATGTCTCCCCAGAGTGGCTCAATTAAACTGAGGTCAGGATACTGAGATGGCCACTTCAGAACCTTCATTTTAATTTGCTCTAGCTAACGACAGGCCGACTTGGCCTTGTGTTTTGGATCATTGTCGGGTTGGAATGTCCAAGTGCGTTCCCATGCACAGCTTCCAGGCTAATGAGTGCAAATTTTCCTCTAGTATTTTTTGAAAACTTGCATTGATCTTGCCATCAATTCTGACCAAATTTCTTGTGCCTTTGTAGCTCACACATCCCCAAAACATTAGCGATCCACCACCGTGTTTTACAGCAGGAATGGTGTACCTTTCATCATAGGCCTTGTTGACACTTCTCCAAATGTAGCATTTATGGTTGTGGCCAAAAAGTTCAATTTTAGTCTCATCACTCCAAATGACTTTTAGCCAGTCCGTTTGAGGCTTGTCTCTGTGGTGTTTATTGTAAGCGGGATACTTTGTGGCGTTTGCATAGTAATGGCTTTCTTCTGGCAACTCAAACATACAGCCCATTTTCTTCAAGTGTCTTCTTATTGTGCATCTTGAAACAGCCACACAACATGTTTTCAGAGTGTCCTGTATTTCACCTGAATTTATTTGTGGATTTTATTTTGCATCCCAAACAATTTTCCTGGAAGTTGTGGCTGATATTTTAGTTGGTCTACCGCTAATTTTCCACTTTTTAATTAGAGTCTGAACACTGCTGATTTCTTGTATCACTTTCCTGTTTTATAGAGTTAAACCACCTATTCCTGCAGATAATTGGCAATTATTTAGCTTTCCCCATGCCTCAAAAAATGTCATTGCAGCACTGGGTGAAAAATGTGAATGTCTGTCAGTCCAGAAACTCACTGACCTTTTATACACACATACAAATTACCAGCAAACAGATCACAGGTGAAGATGGTTACCTTTGATGGCCACTCAAACCTGTTTGTGTCAAGTTGTGTGCATGTTATCAGGCCAAATCACCAGGGTATGTAAACTTTTGATCAGGATATTTTGAGTGGTTTGTTTTGAAATTATGATTTAAAAAGAGTAGACACAGTTGTTTGACATTAAATGGCTTCGGCCAACCACTAAACATGAGGGAAATAAACGTTTTTGTGTTATAAATGGTTAAGAAATCATACATAATTTTTTTTTAAAAAGCAAAGGTATGTAAACTTATGATCACAACTGTAAGTAGTTATCAGTGGAGCACTGTACCTTTTAAAGATAGGCCTTTTCTTTAGGCCTTAAATCTCAAAATGCTAAATGCTAAAATTAAAACCTTTATTTATACCAGTGCCAGTATGTGTACCAGCAGCTATATTTAGTTCACCAAATAACTCTTAGACATTTAAGGTGACTCATTTTATAAATACTTCATCTCTGCAGCTGCTAATTTTTAGATGTCACTGAATATAATGAGCCTAAAAATGAATAACGACATCTAAGTCCTAGATTAACTCTTAACATTTCTTTCATATGGCTCTCAAGTCAATGATGGCAGAGTATGTGCAGCAGCTTACTCATCAGGACATTAGAACTAACACTGCACGTATAAAAATAATAATGCTAAAAGGGATTCTTTGAATATTTGCCAGAGGTGAACCAGCTTTAGCTGCCCCTAACTCTAGTTATTCTGGTCAGGTGTCATGGTTCTGCACCCTAAGGCCATGTCTAGAAGGCTCCATCTGTTTAAAAAGCTTTCTCAGATGTTCCCAGAGTTAACTTGAGTGCTTTTTCCTGCAGCTTTGTTATACCTAACCACTTCTAAACCTGTCGTCCTGTTTGTTCTGTCGTCTGACTTCATAACATGGTGAGGCTGAGAAGCATAGAGTAGCAGGAGGTAAAATGGACCCCTTCCGTCATATTCAAATGGTGAGATCAGTGTGGAAAAACCACAGGCACCCTCCTCACCTCCACTTTCCAGCACTAGGTATAGTTTCAGATGTTCACTCTGCTGATCTCGTTCACTTTCATGACGTTTATCACATCCTCTCCGTCCCTCCCCTCTTCTCTGGCTTTTGATTCCTGCTCGGCTGCTCTCCAAAGGCTTTGAGTGACGGCGTCACATTAGGCGTGGGGCGATGCCTTCGTGCGGCAGAGGGAGAGAGAAAGAGGAGAGAGAGAGAGAGAAAGAGAGGCAGGGAGAGAGAGAGACAGAGGTAGAAAGAGTGTGAGAGAGAGAGGTGGGAGCTCTTTGGCGCAGTAGGTAGAAAGTACTGTAATTATAGATCACACACACACTGGGGAGAGGAAAAGGACCCCAAGCACGTGGCTCACATTTGAAAAGAAAGGCACAAATATAAAAGCAAGTGTGTTTTTTTTTATTTGTACTGAAAGAAAAGAAAAGGAGGATATTGAGGGGAAGAGAGAGTCAGAGAGACACAGAGAGAGAGAGAGAGAGAGAGACAGAGAGACAGAGAGACAGAGAGAGACAGAAGCTTTGAGTTTGTAATAGAAAGAGAACAGCTTAAATTGGACCAGAATTGCTTGTTTGTGACCGATGCATGGTGGGCTTTGTGGAGACCCTGTGTATGTGTGACAGTGTGTGTTTAGGGCTTTTAGGAGTGGAGATGCTTTTCTGCTTGTGGATGGAAGTACTTAAATCATGTTTGTGGTGGGCTTTAGACATAAGCTGGCCTTTTGGTAAAGAAAAAGACATTTACAGTGTAAAAAGACTAATAGTTACTGGGATCTGTGCAGTTATTTCCAGGGATAAAAATATATGTCACTCACAAGAGTAGATGACATTACGCATTCTGCCACACTGATTTTACAATACAAAACCATGAAATCCCCATCAGCTGCCCCATCTGCACTTGTGGTCTTATGTTCTGTTCTGCTCTTGTGTTGCACAATAGTCCTGTTTCATTTTTACTATATACTGTGTGAAAATGGAAGAAATGACAATAAAAAACTACTACAACCTGCTACTACTACAGTTAAAAACCAGTCTGATAAGCTTTATGCACCACTTGCAAAAATCCTATTCAATGTGGAACTGTAGCAAACTTTCTTCAGATTAATTGCACTCTAAACAATTTACATAATTTCTGCAGGATTCTAATTAGTCTTCCACAACAGACTACTCTAAAGATACAGGCCAAACGTCTCATCAGATTTAACAATAATTAACTGTTTTGCTGAGCATGTTTGGAAAGCAAATGTGTCATGTTCATACAAGGAAGGTTGGTAATGTTCTTTTTGTTGTTGTTTTGTTTTTGTTTTTTTAATAAAAGCCTTCACACTCATTGTTTCAAAGTGCATTCACCTCAGGCAATTTATCAGCCATAAGGCATACTGTCTTCTTAAATATAATTTTTTAAATACAGATAAGTCCTTTTTTCCAGGTAATGTCACGTTTTAAAGAGCCCATGATGTGATTAATAAATGAAACTGAGTGAAATTATGATTTATTACTTAATTATGTGTTAGTGTCAATAGAAGTACAAGCATTTGGAGATGTCAGCTAACAAGAGAGATTTGTGATGTTTGCTGTTATCTTTAATTCAACAGCCCTTAAACTGCAGAGAAGCAGAGAAAGATTGAAAAATGAAGATCCTGCTAAGGTGGGTTACAGTGGCAATTCATAGCAACAAAGTTGATCTTAAATTAAAAAGTAGCTTATTAGATGTTTTACTAGAACATATAGCAAAAAGGAGGGCTATTGGGTAGCTGTGCACGTTCATTAGAGAATATATTAAAATATGGGGTGTGTAAAAAAGGAAATTATTACAGTAATTTAGAAACAAAGTAAATAAGCTCATTTTACAATCCGATATCCAATCCAGTTCTGTGAATAAATGCAATTATGAATAAATGCAATTACACGATACAAAACTACACTATTCGTAAAACTGTTTCTTTTCTCACAAAAATAAAATCTAAGTAAAAACACTCTAATGTTACACTTTGTTGGGGTTTTACAGTCTCCACTTCAGTTAAGTGTAATTTTACTGACATTTTGTAAAGCTGGTCCTACTTGTCTACAGGTGCAACACATCCGAGGTGGGAGCGTGTATAGGTCAGTCCCATGTCATGCATATAAAATGCAAGAACTTGATGTTGCCAGACATCAGATGCAGTGGATTATTGAACCATTCAGATCCCCACTGACCTATCTTGTCAATAGCCAGTGCACTTGGATATAATGGGTCATGCACTGAGTCAGATAGTTCTGTCAATAAACAGAATAGATGAAGTTGAAGCATCCCGCTGAGCCCACATAGACCTCAGTGACAATTAGCAACCTTGAGGGTAATGTTATACACCATCGTCTCTTCAGTGCCACCTTTAGTCATTTGCTCTCATTAAATGAAGCTCAGGAAAGCCACGGGCTATATCATCATGAAAGGCTGTGTACTGTACATACAAGTCCTGACATTGATTAAATAATGATCTCTGAAGGTTCCTCAAAAACAAATTAAAGCAAGAAAGAATACATACGCCGTGAATAAACAGCACGTTCTTTACTTGCATATTTGACAGAATATTTGTCCAGCTTTTCACTTTGCAACTTTATAGGCTGTGGCAGTAAAATCCTTCGGTAACGTTTTCATCAAACTACTTCTGATTATAGAGCTGTTTGTTACTCACAATAAAAGATTTCACGGCTATAAATGGGTGAGAATGAAAACACATGAAATTCACTTTTTTAAGAAGACTTTTTTTTCAGCAGACATTGACCCTAACTCCCCTTACCCTTTCCTCATAGTGCTTAAGATGTTTAAGTGAATCTGAAGGTCGTTGTATGTAGCGATGGCCATGACCATCTCTATCTTTTTTCCCTAACTCCTGCCCTAATGGCTCTTGGCTGCTGGAGCTTGGTCCGTTTGTAAAAGCTTCAGAAGCACCTGCTGCTCTCTTGTGCTCAGTATTAAATGCAGTCATAAAAACAGAACTCCGATCAAGCCCATCACCTATTATGGCTTCTAATGGATGAGACATATATTTGTTGCAGGCTGTTTTTGATCTGCAAAGTCCTAATTCATCAGTTAAAAACTCAAATGTTCTTGTCAGTTTTGCGCTGTACTTTATTCCCTTTATTTTTATTTATTTATTATGTTTTATTCTTTCTTGTTGCACTGAACGTGCTAATGGCAAAAGATTTTCCCTCAGGTTAAATAATGTTTTGTATTATCTTGTCTTGACATTTATTTAATAACAGTGGCTGTTCGGTGAAACATTCCCTCCACTAACAATGAGACCTTTAAATAACTAGGTTTATTCCCAGCTAGGTTTGTTCCCAAGACTTTTGAATCATTTTGAACATAGGCTTACCTACCTTCTAATATGATCCCAATAACTTAAGTCCACCTCGTATAAAGTGAGGGTGAAACTCCAAACTACTGCGCAATATTTGAAAGCAAGCAATGTTTTCAAGCGTGAAGATTTAGAGTTAAGCTCAGGAAATGTGTATTGTATGTTATGTAGGTAGTTACATATCTTCTTTGTCAGGCCAAAATCTCATATGTCCAAAATGGCTATTTTTCAGGTAACTCGATATACATTCTAGAAAAAGAGTATGATGACATCAAAATTGGTATAACTATTTTTCAGCATTATTCATTGGTTAATAATGTCTAAATTTTACAGACCCACATGGAGACTGACCAATAGTATTACAGTTTTTCTTAGTTGTTTACACACAATTCAGACACAATGACTACAACATGTAACTGATGCACCAACCACCTGAACCAATTCTGCTGAACCTCAAGCTCAATTCCTGCTTTACACTCAAATTGCAGTTTTAAAACACACTTGTTTCAAAACACTACACACAGTTTTCTGGATTGTAAAGCCAGTTGCCCTACTTTGCATACTAACTCATCACATGGGTAAATATCTGTCACACATAATAGCA
>JBBMFX010000037.1:4282327-4293235 GCA_037832545.1 Rhabdalestes septentrionalis | reverse complement strand
GAGAAGAAATTGCATTGTTTTGAATATAAAGTTTCAATTTGCAGGAGAATTGAAGGGTTTTGCCCATTGTGTGTGTGAGTTTTTTGATTTGTGTGTAGATTTCTCACAATATGAGTCCTGCTTTCAGAAAACGTGTGTAAACAATTGGGAAAAACTGTAAAAAAAAAAAACAACAACAACAAAGAACAAAAGTGGAGTTATGAGATTTCCGCCTGACAGTCAAGATATATGGTCTATTACTATGTATAAATATGTACTTGGATACAATGCATATAACTCCATGCCCTGATATTGTAGAAAAACGGGGGGGTGTGGGTGTGTGAGTGTGTGTGTGTGTGTGTGTGTGTGGGTGGTGTGTGTGTGTGTGTGTGTGTGTGTGTGTGTGTGTGTATTGTGTGTGTGTGTGTGTGTGTGTGCGTGTGTGTGTCTGAAACTGAGTGTGAGATCTGCAATTGACTCACGTTGCATATATCTATATGTATAAAGATGTGAGGTCAGGCCTGGTCGATAGGCAATCTCTCAGCTCTAGCGGAAGTGATAGCACTATTTGGGTCTGGAATGGCTCTGCTCTAGTGGAAGGAAAGGCTAATCTGGTGCAGATGGGAGAGAGCACAGCAGGTGTCCGCTGGCCATGCAACCTGTTCGGACATGAGCTCACCGAGCACGTCTGTATGCATGCCACATCAGCCGCCCTCTCCTACTCCTCCGGAGAAGCTATTTTAAACCAAGATTTCTTTCACAGCTCTGCCAATAGCTCGGCTGAGGTTTACACTGTCAATTTTTTGGCCTGCGTGAATAGATTTTCTTTAGTGCAAGTTCAGAATGGTCTCCCTTTATGACCTTTTTGTCAGCCTGATTGTTGATCCTAGAAAATATGTGCAACCTTTTTTGTGTGCTGTTATATTCTCTGTCTGGAGCGACAAAAAAGGCGTTGACTGTTAATCCACTGTGTTTTAAGTATTTTTTCAGCCTTTTCTGGATGGGCTGATCATTTGATAAGGAAAGGTCAACAAGTCAACAAAAAAATGCTTATTCCCTAAGGATTCTCCATCTGCCTAATTAAGCAGTAATTTACTGTCTGATCCCATCTTTCAGCTTTATCAACTTTATCTCTGTCTTTAACCAACCTCTCCATTACAGAGCACATCATGGTGTCATGAGTGATGCTTCATCAATACCCCTCATCTTTACTAATGGGTTTTAACTGAGTCATCAGGATTGTTACAGTAAAACAACATTTTATTATTTTAATGTGAACTTCTGAAAGTTTCTTCACACATTTAAAATAACAGTTCTTTAGAGAAACACCCATTTAAAATAAGAGAATTTTAAAATTCTCTTCTATAGGATCACTCATAAGGAAAATAACTGCTTTTTATTCCTACAATAACCATCTTTTTTTATTACTTTACAAACCATCTTCTCCAGAATGTATTTTTTAAGTGGATGAAGAACCCGGATTTGGCACCTTTCTATTTAAGGGTAAAGGAGGTGGACAAAACTCTATTACAAGATAAAAGTCATTTTGGTCTGTTTCTATTTGTCCATTAATCATGAAATCTGAACAATATTTCAAAACGGCAGCTGCCAGCCAGTCTAAAAACTGTATAAAATAGTCACTTTCCTGTTTTTTAAGAATACTGTACGTACACGCTAAATATATCACATTCAGAAGACATTAATTACCTAGGACAGGTTTAGTGGTGTGATTTTGACCTGCAGCACGGATCAAGTGTGGTGTAAATAATTGAAACAGGCTAAATCTCAGGTATAACGATACATTCAGGCATTGAATGCCTCAGTCTTTGTCCCCACCCCTGTTCCATCTTCCTCTCAGGTTGCTTGAAGCGCCTGTGGCTATAAGAGCTACCTGTCAGGGTGAGTGAGGAGAGTGGCTTTGAGAGAGGAATTAATGATGCTTGACTTACATCCATTATATCTCATTAACAACAACACACGGTCCCCACGACCTTTCATGGGAATCCTTCAAACAATGATGAAGATATTAGGTGCTGTTTTGGGGCAAATAAAGATAGGGGTGAGACACTTGCCCCCTCTTTGTAAAATTACCTCTCTCTCTCTCATACACACTTTTAGAAACACCAATGCAGTAGTTTCCATTTACTGCCAACAAAGTATCCCATTTATTCTATAGCTGGAGCTAAGGTTGGTGGTGGACAGTGTGGCAAATATGTAAACTGCAATGTCATTTACAGTTCAAGTGGTTTACATCACAAATGACATATGCTATATATGTAAACAGTATAAGTAAATCTGGTCCGAATACAGGAGTGTCAGTGTTGTGTGTTAACACAAAGTGGCTTCTTAAATCTATTTGGTTTATGTCCAAATTGTTACAATTGTCTCATATTTGTGCCCAAGACACTTATGATTACACCATTGATTGTCAGGCACTGCTGACGTCTGGTAAACATTATAAGTCATTCAGGACTAGCCAGGAAACTGTGGAGTCTTATGACTTGTCCTGAGGGATTTGTATGCAGGCTACAAGACCAGGATATAGTCTGATGAGGCTGGTTGACAGGGTTTGAGTCTTACACAGAAGCACATCCAAGAGGCTAGCATTTATGGCAGGCTAAATGCTATATTATATCTCCTCCTTCGACCATGAACTGAAATCTATATTGTGCTTGGTTTGAAGGGAGGTGACAGACTGCTGCATTTTAATTCCATTTTAGCCACACATCTAAACAGGAAATCATTAGCATGTTTCACACTGTCCGTAGGTTGCAAAATCTCTGTTTGTTTGAGGCATAGGATGAGACTCATTCCTTCAACAAATGAAAAACTATATTGTCCATCACTAGTATATAATTTCTAATTCAGAACTTCTGAAACGAGCACCCTTGAATTATTTATTTCTTCAATTAATCATTCCTCTAAACCAAACCTTGAAAACTATCATACTTTATTTCTTTAATTATTAATTTATTTTTAACTTCTATTGGAGGATTCATTCAAGGATGAAATAACCCAAAATTACAGTTTTCTGGGTTATTATACTTTAACAGAAATACATATATGAAAAGCTATTTAAAAATGACAAATACAAATTGCCAATGAAGTACCCTTGAGAAATACATGTATTCCCCACATGTATGTTTAAAGGTGATGTGGAATTAGTAAAAACTTACAGTTCTTACTGTTAACTTACATACCCTGTAACCTCTTTGTTTACATTACGGGATATGTTAAAAAGTTAAAGCAAAATATAATCACACAGGTCAAACATAAGATTGTTACAAAACGGCCAGCCGTATGGGTACCAATAGACCCTCTGTCTCTTTCTCTCTCTCTCTCTAACCCGCCCTGCAACCGGCAAGACATACAATCCTCGCTGACCTTCATGTGACAAGGTCCTAGTCTGTTGACCTCATCACCGTGCGCCAGATTCCACCAAAGCCCGAGAACAATCATAGTGGGCACTCAGTTCCTAAATGAGGGCCAATAAGTGTTTGGCTGCTGTAACCTAAGCCCTGAGACAGAGCTGTGCAGGCAGAGCAAGCAATGGCTTTTTGACACAGGGTTAGGACATTAGTCATACTCTTCGCTCTTGTGGAACCAAACTGAGGTCAGGGGACACTCAGGACAGGAACACAAAACAGGTTGAAAACAAAAACATTGCATTAGTCCACAAATGGATCAGATACATAATTATATTAGCCACCTATCCCTTGAGTATATTAGGTATTTATACTTACGGTTCCTGGCTATTTTAGCAGACAAATGTGCCATATAAATGTAGTTTTTTTTGTTCAGCTGTTGAATTTAGGCCCATCTGTTGCAAGCCCCTCTCTATCCCATCTACCAGTTGGACAGGACAACTCTAGAACAACCAGTGCTGTTCAGTACAGCAGAGACACTGACTTGATAATGGCAAGTTGGTGCTGGTATGAGCATATCAGGGCCAACAGTGTTTCTGGGATTTATACACACATCAATACCATTGCTGGGTGAGAACAGTCTGCCATTTATCCAAAACAATTAAAGGAAAATTATAGCTGTTGGCTCAACCAACAGCCGGTGTCTACTACATGTAAAAAAACAATGATTCAAGAGAATGGTCCACCACTCAAAAATTACGGTATGTTCACTGGTGGTTGGAGCAGAGACAGACAGTCAAATTCTCCAGCAATGGCTATGCTAAAGTCAGTAATAATATACGTGTAGGTAAAAAGGAAGTGTTCCTCATAAACTTGCAAAGAACAAAAACATCTTGTGTATATTCATTCTTGTGTATCACAGTTTCAGTTCAGAAGGAGTGTGTTCAGCATCGAAAAGCACTGTTGTGGAAATCCTATGCCTGCGTTTCAGAGTTTCTATCTAGCGAGAGTAAAATGCGGGTCAGACATTATCAAGGTCAGAAATCTTTTACTCCAGGCCACGTGTGGGGCCACGAACAGAGTCCTTGTGTTCACCAGCTCACCAGTTAGATCTAATCAGGGCTTGGAGATCAGGCCATCAGATTACTCACCTGGTCATCCTCTAGGTCACTAGAAAAGTCTCTGATTTCCTTGGCGGCCTTTTTGTACTGATCAGAGGTCAGTTTTACTTCGTGTTTTGAGGGGGTTTTTGTATTTAGTAAGAGTAGAAGTAGTAGAAGATGCCCCAGATCGGCTTTTAAAGTAAACTTTACTGCTCTATCTTACCCTCACTGGGGCGCCGGCCTTTGTTAGCAGTAATGACTCTCTGGTGGTCGCCATTGTTTCCCACGGTTAAGATGCATTCTAATGGAAGCTCTTGTTCAACACTTCAACACAAAATAATTACACATTTAGTTCATTTATATCAGTACTATCTTATAATAATGTGAAAATTACTTACTTTTTCATAATTTGACTTAATTTGACATAATATCGATAGATAAGGACCAGCAGTGACAAGATATTTATTGGGTTATGGACCATTCTCAGTAATGCAGTAACATTGACATAATAATATTAAGTGAGTGTTTGTTGTGCTAGTATGAACACATCAGTAACTACAGTGTTTCTGGGATTTATACACACATTATCATTGCTAGGTGAAAACAATAAGCCATGCATGCAGTATATACAGCTAACAGTAGTCCTGTTGCAGAAACTGACTACTGATAAAATACTAGAGGATGATTACAACAAACTGCATGGAGAAAATATAATGTGTATTCTATTAATATATACCTATACCTAGTGTTGTAGTCATGACCGCCTAAACCAAGACCAAGACACTGCCAAGACTGGAGGGTATCAAGACCAAGACCAAGACACACTAAGGCGAGACCAAGACCAAGGCTGGTCGAGAGCAAGACCAAGACCACAAAAAACCAGTCTGAAGAACCTCAGCACTTCCTATACCCAACAGCACACAGTGTATACAATGTGGTTCAAAAGAAAGTTCCACCATTCATAAATGTTTTCATTTAACTGATGGTCATGATAAAGATGGGCTGACTAAATCATGTGAAAATTGCTCTCTGCTGTGATGTCATTATGACACACTGTTTTATAATTTGACTTAATATATCATGATATTGGGTTAGTTTCTCATAACTCTAAATTAATTTACACAATTAAGTTAAGATCTTTTATCTGGGTCACACAATTATTAATATCTAATAATGGTGAGGGAAAAATCTGGCATAATTTTGGTTATATCAGTAATATAAGCTTTTTTGCTATTCTGACTTTCTAAATGGCTTAAAACATTCAGAAACAGGCTTTTATAACCTCCAGATGATATTAAATCACACGGTGCAAGGCACTTTCCCCAGTTCTAATATTTAAGTGATGTTTTATCCAGAGTAAAGCAGTTAGCTGCAGTAACAAATAACTTCACCTGTTTCTGGCAGTCCCTTCAACAATCGGTGTAAAAATGTCAGAAGATTTAAATTTGTGAATGGGTTTATGTTTACTTCATAGTTTTACTCTAAGTAGTGCATTACTGCACATTATGTAGATGATGCATTGGGCTACAAGGCATTTTGGCACTCACCATTATTTTGTTAGGTCCTGAAATATTAATATATCCAGCAGCCAGTAAAGTGCTACATTTTGACCTCTCTGCTGTTGAGTACTGCAACCATTCTCACTACTCTAAATTATGCTGAACCTGAGCTTTTCTTACTTGAAGTTCGTACCCACTTAAATAAGGTTCTAAATTGGTTTTTGGCCTGGATGTACAAAATAATATTTTCTTGACATAACACCCTGAATTTAACTGACTTACACATCTCATTTACTAAAATCACATACTGAAAATGTGCTTTAGGGAACCAAAAGTGGCTCTTCTGTGGCATTGCTTTAAAAAAAAACATTAAATGGGAAATGGAACGATTTTGGTCAGGTCTTATCCATCACTTTCTTTTCATAGCAGAATCAGAATAGCTGTTTCTGCCTCCCCAGTAATAACGTTCTTATCAATCAGGCATGAGATGTCATGCTTTCTGTTTTCTCTCTACCTCCTGCTGAGCACACACTCAGATTCCCATCCTAAATCCAGTCTAAATGCTCTTCTAAACCGCTCTTATGTGGACTGGTGTGTGAGTCCAGTGTCAGCTATTGACCAGTCCCTGAATGGGGGCAAGTGTGTGTTGGGGGAAGAAATAGTGAGGGGCTAAAAAGGTCTCTAACCTCTCACCAGCTGCTTTGACTCTTCAATGGCTTTGGCCTCTGCCACACCCTGGGGTGGCAATAATGCAACACCAGCTTATCCCAATCAATATGTTCATTTCTCTTGTGGGGACTTTACAGAGTCCCCAGTGTCCTGTAGTTTGTTTTCCAACATACTTGAAAGCGATGTTGGACTTGCTTCTCCTGTTATTTGAGCATGAAGTGGTTGCGATCAAGTCGTGCTTGACTCTTAGAAAGGAATATGCAAAATGTAAATGGTCCGTGAACTTTGTGATTTAGATTTGTGTATGCGTGTGTGTATGTTTGTTTTTATACATTTGCAGGACAACCAAATGTTCCATAAAGATGGAAAGTCTTCTTATAAAGGTACAAGTGGAAAAAAACACAGTCAAGCTTTTATTCTGCCATGATGCGTATTAGGACATATTAATTTTACAAATCACTGCTGTCAGGTAAATACATTTACCAAATAGTAACTTCACAAGAGATGTGAATGCGAAAATATTTTTAATTTTCAGTGGAAGCGGAGGTTAAGGGTATTTATTCCAAGTAGCTTTATACCAGCTCTGGTCCAACACAGTTGGTCTATTCATGGTGAAATCTTGCCACACTGGCATCGACAGTTGGTATTTTCAAGTTATTTCAAAAATGAAAGATGATAAAAATGTAAAGACAAAGTTCTCTAGAGAAATATTATGAAAGACAGGTGCCAGAAAATAAAGAATTTGTTTGAGATACCCACATCCTGACCAGGCAGCTTAGAGCAGTTAAGAATTTAAAGGACCACGTAGATATTCTTCGAATTGTTGTATTTTATTTTCTCTATATGCCTTGTAATCTAAGTAAAGCCAAGTCCTTTTTTTAAGATAAAAACTGACCCCCTCCTCTACAAACAGGTGGGGTTTTGGCTAGACTTAAAATGAAATATGTGTAAATACATATCATAAAGTCAATGTACATCTATTTGTAATAGCCAGTATTTGTACTTATTTATTGTACATTTGGTACATTCTTATTGGTATGGTCCCTGTTAATAAATATGCCATTTTTAAATCTATGTTATATAACACACATGGGACATGTGGATGACCCTATGTTGTGACAATGAAAACATACATCAGGGTGTGAGTGTGTGTGTGTGTGTGTATGTGAGATAGAGAGAGTGATTTTGTTTCTGCTATGAGAATAGTAATGGACATGAGGCTTCTACATATTGGGTATTTTTGTTTGCATCAAAAGTATGCATATACTTTTATCCACATTTGAGCCAATGAATGTTGATGAGTGACATGTTTGCTTGTGTGTGTTCTGCATGAGGGCTTTGATGAGACATGCATAAAGAAGCCCTGCCAAGTGGAAAATGATGGTCAATAATGTGCTCTTCAGACAAAAGCAGGCCTAACGCAAGCATGAGAGTGCCTTAGCAAGCTGTTTGGGTCCCATCTGACATCAGTGCGTTCACAATGCCTCCCCAACCCTCCTCAGCTCCTCTTCCTCCTCTTAATAAAACAATCACAACAAGTGGAAAATGCATGCATTTTATCAATGGCTGCAAGCTCTTGAGTATTCAGGCATTTCCAGATGGGACTCGGAGGATATGAGAGAGAGACAGTCTGTTAAAGTCATGTGTTTTTAAATAATGAAACAATGTAGGGAGAGAAAGAGAGAAGGAGAGAATACCGGTTTCAAATAGACAATTGTAAGCCAATTACCGCTAACAAACGAGATGTAACATAGAAAGGCATAATGACTCCACTAAAAAGCTATTTCTCTTGGAAATGGATTGACTTCTTTAGAAAACTGCTTCAAGGACGCACAGGCCTCCATTAGAGCACAAAGGTGTATAAACTCATCTGTTGATAGTCTGAAAAGAAATAGTTGCATATACAGAATAATATACCCATGTACGTCGCTCTGGATAAGTGCGTCTGCCAAATAACATAAAATAAATGTAAAGGTACATATATAAGAAGAAGTCATTTCCAAACCTTTAGAAAGCAGTGACTAAATAGCAACACTAATAAAACATGTTAGCTTTATTGTAACTTTCGGAGGCAAGGACCTAATAAAAAAATAGTGTTTTATTCATTTATCTCATCATTTAGTTAGGCAGTATTCATTCAGTTATTTCTTTATTTTGTAACCATTATTCATTTATATTTTTATTTAGTTATGTAGCATTTAAAAATATTTAAAATATTTTATGTGTTTGTTATTTTACGTAGACATCTGGGTTTCTGGTTTTTGGCTTAAACATACAGTGAAAAAAACATTTGGAAGGATTTATATTATGTGGAGATTCTTTAAACTTCTTCACACCTCACAAACAAGAGTGATTCAACATTGCTGTGAAGAACCCTTGCTTAATGTGAATGATCAGTATGATTTGGAGGCATTTGTTGAGGTTTTAGTCACAGTATTAAAGGTTCTTAAATGTTTCTTGACATAAATGTTTATTTCTAGTAAGAACTTTGTAAGACACTTGCTATAAAGCCTTTACATCAATTTTAGATGACTTGAGCTTCAAAAATGATCCTCACACTCACACATTTCACTAAAATAAGTGGTTAATTAAAAAACCGAACACTAAAGCATCTACATCTAGCGAAAGAGTGTATGAATATCCTTTGATTGAGATATTGATGACATTACATTTCAGACATTACTTACTCTCTTAAAAATAAAGTTTCCTAAATTCATTCAAAGGTTTTTTAGTTGTTATAAAGCATTGCTACAAAGTGTTTAAGAGAAGGCTGATATAAGGTTAAGATATTTATTTAGGTATAGTTACTCTATTAAAATGTTCTTGACTAACATATATGTATCGAAAAAGACTTTTAGGTGGTATAGAACTTTTTGTGGAGGCTCTTTAAACTGTTCTTCATACTTCAACTTCTTGTTAATTTTTCGCACCTTAATTATTATAGAACATAATGATATACTGAGATCTTTTTTTAAATATTAGTTACACTTTTAAAAATAAAACTGTTTGTCTTTAAACTTTTTCACACTTTCCTTTAACAAAAGGTTTCTTTAAATAACCATCCACTGGAATGTTCTATGTGATATCAAAATGGGTTCTTCTATAACATGGCTCCAAAGAGCCCTATCTGACAGCTTTATTAAAGAGTATGCTAAAGGACACACGGTATTATATAGATACTTTTGCATTGTTGTGTCATATCAGATGTCTAATTTTTGTCTGCAGAGGATTTATCTCTGAATGTGAATTACAGGTTAAGAATTTCTGGAGGGTGTTATTTTACCTCCCTACTTGTCATCCTGCTAAAATAGCATGAACATTACATCGAGGCATTTGTTTCAGCTGTGAAATTGTACAGCATACACTGCAGTAATCATTTCTTTATTAAAAGAAAAGAGCCACTAACAACCCAATTTTGCCTCACATTTTTCCTCCCACTCCATAATCAGCATGCGTTTTGCAACAGATGGAGCAAGAAAAGGCGAGGTGGAGAGAAAGAGAAAGACATAGAGAGAGAGAGGAGAGTGTGTTGGGGGGAGGGTCCGGGGCAACCTGAGGTCTCCCATGTCCCAGGCCCAAAGAAGGAAATATGGGGGAAACATGTGTAATTTTCACCACAGGGTTCTGGGTAATTGAGTCATTTTAAATACAGATACGTAGACGAATAAAAGCGAAGAGGGAAGGTAATAAGATGGGGAGAATACGCTCAAGAGATCAAATTGAGGATTTCTTACAAGAACAGCAACTGTTTTCTTTCTTTTCATGGCGGAGAGCTTTTATGTGTTATCATTTCAGCCAGATACCTATCCTAAGTAATTTTGTTTTCATTTAGCTGTCTTTGTAATGCTCTGCTTTTTGTCAAAATGAAAGTGATTTGTCTCCTGTGGCCTTCCCTCAGTTTTGGGCAGAGTGCTTTTGTGGTTCATCAGCCAATAGGCTATGTTCCGACTGGAAACAGACAAGCTACACAAACTGATTTAAAAAAAACAGGTGTATTTTGGAAAATGTCCTCTTTGCAACAAGAAAAAGAACATCAGTATTAGGTGAGAATTGTCAGTTGAACTTTTTAATTTAAACATTTTTTAAATGCTTCATTCGTCACTTACACCCTAATGACAAAGCATCACCATGTCATAGTTATGAAATATAATATTCTTCTCTCTATTGGCCAAAGCAGAATTTTCCATCTCTCTCACTCTCTCTCTTTCTTTCTCTCTCTCTCTCTCTCTCCCACACACACACACACACATACACACACACACACACACACACACACACACACACAAACACACA
>JBBMFX010000037.1:4262514-4280831 GCA_037832545.1 Rhabdalestes septentrionalis | reverse complement strand
TCTCTCTCTCTCTCACACACACACACACACACATACACACACACACACACACACACACACACACACACACACACACAGCTACAGTAAGAATGCATCTCTTATCGGTCCTATCTCTTTCCATTAGTGCCATCTGGACCTAAAGGCCAGGTGTATGACCAGGGCAGGTAGAAGGTCAGCCCTTTAAGGGACGTCACACCACAGTGTCCGTAAAGGAGCTGCAGTGAATGCATTCGTTCAGACTCTGGGGTTAGGTTTCTCACTGGTAGGGTAGTGGTCAGGCCTCCCCTCCAAGTATCACTTAGCTAGAAGACTGAAAGACTCATTGTGTTAGCACACACACTTTAAAGTCAAGGTGTGAAAGGGGTTCTTTGGAATGGTGCTCGTAGAACCATCGATGGTTTACTAAAAAAAATTTCTAGTAATGATGCTTTGAAGGAAGTATTTTCATCCTCTCTCTGCAATGACTATAGACATATTGACAATATGCTACTGATGCAGCAGGTTGAGATGCTAAATTCCCCTAAGGAACCATCGACTGAAAGATTCTTTAGAAATAGAAAAATCATGTATTATTTGACAAACCTTTTCTTCAGAAAGCAATTTTTCTCCACATTTCATTCATTATATATGGCGTACATGAAATTTACAAAATAGACGTATTTGCCATCTTTATTCGGATGATATGTAATCATAAATAAGCTTTTTGGTGCACTTTCCAAAAAAAGGTGCGCTTAAAAAAAATCTATCCTGGGGTACATTTTGTAACGATGCGGCTATTTGCATATTTCAACCAAATTATAGGCATTCTAGAGAGATTAAAAAGATGAAAGAGATTTTGAATGTCAGCAGTCAGTGACTACTCAGAATCAATATGAATGTAAGAGCAGACAGTATTTACAGTTGCTTTGAGAGATGGCATTATTATGTACAGCACTCTGCTGAGACGGGAATATGACTCATTAAATGTAATGTTATGCATTTGCTTAGCAGTAATATCTCAGATCCTGCATGTCTGTATCTACACTGTGCAAATGATTAAATGGGCATTGCTTAATAACTTAAAACTGCCTATGTTTAACAGAAAATATCCACACTTCTGCACACAGATGCAGTCTGAGGACTGGTACATTGTTTATTACTTCAAACACTAACATCATTGCATAATAAATATGTGACTGGTACCATTGCCAGTCCTCATATTTTAGGAATTGTTTCTTGCAGACCTACTAAACAAGCCTTTCCGGACTCACAAAACAAAATAAATGACAAAAAGAAGGCAACAGCTGGTGTTCAGAGAATTTTATTCGTCAAATTATCCACAAAACTTCTGCTATGCTGGAGTCCTTTCAGAGCAAACATTTAAAAAACCTTGAAATGGCAAACATTAAGAAAGTGGAAAATCAGGGCTAATTAGAGAGAGGGGCTGGTGCTGGGTGGGGGGGCATTGAAGGTGGTCTTAATGGGTGCTGAGAGCTTTACGGCTCAGAGTTTGCCGGCCTCTTCCCTTACGGCACTACAGTGCTTCCACCCTCAAAGACTGAGAGACAGAAAGCTGGGGAGGATAAGAGAAATATGAGAAAATGAGATTAAAAGAGAGAAATAGAAAAACAGAGAGATGAGGAAGGCAGTGAAAGAGAGGAAGAAATAAGAGACAGAGACAAAAAGAAGGGTAAAGACGGGAATAGAAATAAAAAGCAATATAAACCCTGTTTCCAAAAAAGTTGGGACCCTTTCTAAAAATGCAATAAAACCTCAAATCTGTGACTTGGTCATTTACTTGAACTTTTATTTAACAGGCAAAATGACTAAGAAAACTATTTAAACTTAACTCTATTTGGTACACATTAACATTAATTAATTAATTTTTGTAACAGGATGATACTCACTAGGGTTGCAGGTACCCAGAGACTAGCCTGAGGCCAACGGTTGCAAGGCAGGGCGGAGCTCCAGCCCACCACAGGGCACACATACACACACACACACACACTATTCACTCACACACTCACACCTATGATCAATTTAGAATCCTCAGCTCACTTGACATGCATTTCTTTGGACTAGAGGGGGAAACCGAAGAACCCAGAGGAGGCCCACGCCATCACAAGGCATAAACGTAAACAAATGTAGAAACTGATACCTGCTACACAGTCCAGAAAAGTTGCGGCAGAGGCAAAATAAGATGGAACGTACATTTATGGAGGCTAATTCAATTAGCAGGTTAACTGGTAATAGGTATGGGTGTCCAGAAGGAGCTTCACCAACAACAGAGGATTATTTGTCAGTTTAAAAGCAATGTTTCTCAAACCCAATATAGCAAATATTTTTGTCTGTCATCATGTAGCGTTAATAACATTGTGAAAAGATTCTGGGAGAAATTTGGGGGGTAAAGGCCACTAGAAACGAGTGTATGCTTGTGTATGCTTAAGCGCTATCACATTAGAAACTTTTGATGAAAATTGTGATGGACACAGCTTCATGGGCTCAGGAGTTCTTTGGAAAATCATTGTTGCTCAAAACAACAATGCTGCTGCATCAACAAAAGTTCGCTGAAACTGTATTTTCCCAAAACAGGACAAAATACAGTGATCGCTAGGGAGAAAGACAGACAGAGGGAAAAAACGAAGAGAATGAAATTAATTAAAATGAGAAAGGACGGATAGGGCAAGAAAGAAGATAGAAAGAATGTGTGGGACAAAGAGGAAGAAAGTGAAAGTGAGGTAAAGGTGAGAGATGAGGGAAAGGTAAGAATGTGAGAGAGACACACAGAGAGAGAGAGAGAGAGAGAGAGAGAAAGAAAGAGCAAAGCAACTTTAAGTCACCAGTGAATGACAAATACCATTGTGTGCTATGATGGCACAGCCCTGCTGCTCTGTTAAGTCATATCTTTTCATGTATTAAGAGTGCTAAATAGCTTATCGTGGGAAGAGGCACTTTTAATGTGGCTGAAAGCAGAGCCAAGATTCTGGTGGATTAACTTCAGACTGGACTCAGTGTGAGGAGACATAGTGTAGAATTTAGGATGAGGCCTGCTTCAAAGGAAAGATTATAAAGAGAGCTCAAGTCTGGCTTTTCACATCGTCCCACCACTAGACTACTGTAGAAATTCCTGAACAGTGAGCGTCCTGTCCCCTTCTAAGGGCTATTATAGGATAAGCTCCATCTAAATTTGAAGAACAGCAGGTAAAGTAAGTGTGTAAGAAGGGGTTAAAATTCAGAGCTTAATTAACTTGGTATCTGCATTAAGTGTTTACTCTCAGCAGGCAAAAATACCAAGAGAGTTTTGGCAACATTTGGCAAATATGCTTTTCCCCCTAAACCTAATTAGTTTATGAAAAATGTTCCCAGCTCCAAGCTGGTCTTTCTTCTGTGACAACACACACCAGCAACAGAAAAGCTAATTGATGGGGAAGAGAGTATGAACTGCTGTGGTCAGGGCTTTTTCTTGCTATAAGTGGTATACTTGTTTATGATCCCAAGCCATTAAGGCTCCCTGTGAATGAAAAAGCACAGTTCAGGCTTGTTGCAGGTCTATTAAATATTAGCAAGCTATACTGTAAAAAGTGGAACAGGGCAGTTAATCTAAAGTGGATTTGAGGTTTAAATGAATCAGAATGCAACTTTGGTCATCTAAACTCAAACTTTGCTTTGCCCTGCATCATTTAAGTGTATTTATTTTATTTTTATGAGTTGAATAAAGCTAGTGAAATTGTTCACTTCTACATTTTAGATTAAACTACTGCAGCTAAAGATTAAACTAATGCAGCTAGACTACATGAAAGGTTCCACAATGTAATTCTTATGTTATTTGCCACATGACTGTAACACATTTAACATGTTATGATTTTCAGATGTGCTCTTTGGATATTTTGGGTGCTTCATTATATGTATCTTTAGTGTTTACGAAACCTTCCCCAGCTCAGTAACTAAATAATATTATTGAAGAGCCTGAGAGGGGCCCAATGCTTGTCAGAAATACCCTTGTCTAGGGTTCTGTGTGCTGTTGGTCCTGAAGATTGTTTTTTCATTTTCCGAAAATGCCTCAGATGCAGTGTTGTGCATGAATATTTTTCATGAACGCTGAACTGAACAAGTCAGTTTAGAAATTATAACCTTAAACCTGAGTGATGTTCACTCGCAGTTCATATTTTACATTCACAGGCAATAGTCAAGGGAAATTCGGCTCTTTTCAGAGAGCTGGCTCTTATGGCATGGCTCCTAAAGAAGCCAGTTCTTAGTTTATTATCATCTGTATCCATATATTTTAGCCTAACTTGGCAAATATGAATGCATTGTGGGTTGGTAAACCCTCTTGCATGTAGTGTTTTTATGAGCAGCCTTATAACTGCCTAAATTGGTGTATTTGTTTTGTTACAAAAGCAGACATTCCTACTCTTTTAAAATAGTTTAATCAAACTTCCCATTTTAACACTGCAAACAAATCCATAGAACATAAACAGAAGCAAATTCTGTAACCACACAGTATGTCCTCAGTGCAGGCTGACATTCAGAAAAATCAAATGCCTCAGCTTGGATGGGCTGATTTTCTCCTCTCATTTAGTATCTGTGGACGGATGGACAGACACTCCACCTGACTGTCGCCTCTGTCATCCTCTAAGAATGAAAGCTGAGTAGCGAAAGAAAAAAAAGTGGGGAGTGGCCCTCATTCGATGGGAGTTGGCTCTTTTGATTCACTACAAAAATCATCTCTTAGTAGCAAGCTAGCACAAGAGCATGGCTGGTGCTTCAAGTTTTGTCACCTTGGCTGAAATACACATGGGAAATAAGCTTATAATAGGAAGATATTTATGTTTAGTACAGCTAAATACTGAATATTTAAGTTTTAGAGCTGTACATTTGCACTAGATTGATGGGTTGGGTTTTTTTTTAAAGACAATGGTTGAGTTACGTTAATTTTAGTTATCTTCTTTTCCAAGCACTTTACAAGATGTCTTTGTGTTAATGTATTCTGAATTTAAAAAAACATTCAGTACACATGCACCTAATTTTTTTCACTTTCACTATAATCTGATGAGTTGCTTGAGTAGTAAGATCTATTCTCAATCTCAAAATTGTTTTTTAATGTAACTTATGTCTGTGATTGTTCAGTCATTTGGCAGGCAGAAAGAGAAGATTGAAGGAGATTCAGAAAGCAGGACATTGTATTAAAACATGATTTAAAAAAAATTTAACTAAATTTTTTTTTAAAAAATGAAATATGAACATAAACTACTTCATTTTTATTTGATGGTTTGTATAATGGTTTGTATGACGCCCTCTCCCCCGTCGTCTAGTATGATGCTAGTAAACATGAGCACCTGAAATAATAGAATGAGCAGTTAGCGTTCTTCTCCAAACCTGTTGAGTTGTCCAATAACATTGCTTCAGCTGCCGTTTGAAAAGATATAGTGGGAGCCTTCACTTGACTTAGAGAAAGCTTGCACAAGCCTTTAACCAGGGCCAGCCCGTCGCCTAGGCAGTATAAGCAAATGCTAAGGGCGCTGTACATCCAGAGAGGCACCAGATATGGAGGAAGAACAAAAATGCAACCTAAAGCTAGTTGGTCATTATTATAAGAAAATAATAAGCTCACTTTATTTGAACATGATAGCAAAGTAGTAGTAGTACTACTACTACTAATAATAATAATGATGATTTTATAGCCTACTTCCCTAAGACGGAGCAGTTGCATTAATTAAATAAAAGAATGTCGAAGACAAAGCTACTAAGTTTCTTGTAAGTATATGTATACTAGCAGTGGGATTTATTGCAATGCAAGGGGGCACCACCTAAGATCTTGCATAGGGCACAAAATTGGTTAGGGCCGGCCCTGCCTTTAACATCCAAATTTGGTAGCATCACATGACGACGTAGACATGACTAAAACTGAAGAGAAAAAATAAGAAATGACCTTGATTGTGGTGGCGCCTCAGAGATTTTTTCTTTACTTGTACTAGTTTTGTGCTCCCTCTGATGTTTTGAACCAAAGTCTCCATTTATCTCCACAGGCAAACAGTTCCATCTTGATGCTATCTTAACTCAGCTGTGCAGCCAGTGGTCAAGCCCTAAGAGTTTATATTTCACTTTATGTATCTTGTCTTTGAGCTGTACACATAAAAAAACAAAAACAGAACCACCGCTGTTATGTTGTTTTAGGAACCTCCCAGCTTTCACCACCCTACTGCTGTAACTGAGGTAAGTGTGTCGCAGCTAACGCTGTCAGCCCAGCTTGCTGTCCCGTCTATTGGGAACTCAAGGCTACAGCATTCACTACTATGTCTGCCTGGATCCATCACATGCTCTGGCCAACCGAAGGCTGCATTAGGCTCCCCGACTGAGAGTCTGTTACAGAAGATATTGACAAAGCCATCTCATTCCATTTTCATCGAATCAGCCCTGGGTCATTACACTTTCAATTTAGCGCTTTGGCACCGCAGTCTCTAAATTTGTTTTTGTATTAAGTTTTTTAAGGGAGATGAAAAGTTTGATTAACTTATGATGTGATCTCATCTCTTCTTCTCTCTCTTTCAACTTCTGCTTTTACCTTCACAGTAGGTAACCAGCTTGAAGCGATGGTATATCAAAGGTGAGCGAAGCCAACTCAATTTACCCAGTGTACTGACAATCTGTAAATAGGTATTGATAGAGACATCTCATGAATTCCTATTTCAAAACGCACCCACACAAAACATATGGTCTCACCATCTAAACAAATATGGCCAATTCTAAGCAAGATATTGCCAGACTATTTAGACAATTAAACAATGTATTCCTGGCTGCACATGCTAAGCCATTCAGTCATGCTTGTTAGACACATGCCTGTATTTTCAGCATTTAAATATTTCAAAAGCTGCAGGACTGCATACCCATTATTGTATAAGGCTATGGTCACATGAAATTTAGCAGATAAAAAAGTCTGTTTGGAGTGCAGGTAATTATATCAGAAATGACTTAAAGAACTTGAATATTACATTGTTTCATAGCTATGGTACCTCTCTTTGGCATCCACAATCCTATCCGCTTCCATAGTTATGGAAAGAAACGTGGAAAGTAGAGGCCAGTGTGGTGAAAACCAAGAGATGTCAAGAATGAAAGGAATAGGAATAGGAACCATATATATATGTATATATCCTCTCATCTTTATTATGGGTGAAAAGTGCAGGTTTGTACTTTCTAACTATACGTTGACTTTTCTCAAGTCAGCCTTGAGGAGCATGAAAGGCCTTTATTATGTTAATCCTTCTCGATATGCAGATTTTTTTTCCCATTTCACCTCTTGTAAAGGAAGTCATTTTAGGGTTGTATAATGAGACAGAAGCACCTGGGTGGCCATCGTTTTTTCTCTCTCGCTCTCTCTGTCTGTCTCAGTCTTCTTTTCTTTCTCTTTCCCTGGCTCTACTCATGTATATATGGCTTTTAAAAGTGCCATTGGGTCTCTACGTAAAGTGCCTAATGAAGGGGATAATGCATTTAAAGTAATGTGACATTAATTGTTTGAGGTTCATAATAACAGCCCTCAATCATCTGGAAGATTGCCTCTGGCTTTTAATGAAAGCCGTTTTCAAGGCGATGGACTCGAATGAGGGAATGACAGAGTCAAATTAGCTGGTTTGCCATTCACGCTCACTCTATTGCCTGCTATTTAAAAGTCATTGACCATTTAGGGATGGGCCATTGGTCGCAGTGAGCGAGCAAGATGCACCGGAGCTTGTGTTTGTGTTTTGCAGGGTGGAGGATGGATGGCTGGGCGGCAGCTCCACCTATGATAATGCTTTAAAAAAAGCAGTAGAAATGTCAAGTCCCCTCTGTATGGAGGAGAATGGGGCAAATAGAGGCGATTTTCAGTGGGCCCCATCCCTGCATTAACATAAGAAAACGGGCTAATATGGATGGAAGTCAGCCGGTCTGGGCGCTGTCAGTGGAGGCTTTTGGCCACAAGTGATTAATGTCTTTACGATACCACACGCAGTCGGTGCCACAGCCGTTCCGCCTCTATTAGCCTGGGCTCCCCCTCTAGAGTGCACTTACCGATGCTGGAGCAGTTCAACAACTTGCAACCTTTAAACCACAGCATGTAAAAGTTAATATTTACAATTGAACCATAGGATGAAGGGTCTGGGTACAGTCTCAAAAATGTGATCCTTTGGAAATGATGTGCTCTAAAGTATAATTTTCCATGTTAATGACCATTTTAAAGGTTTGAAGATGCATTTTAAAGGTTTGAAGATGTAAGGTTCTGTACCAGGTCCAAGAACCATTCAGGAACATTTTCATGAGTGGTTTATTAAAAAGCTCAAATGAAACCATGGTTCTTTGGAGTGGTCCCACAGAAAAAAAAACATTTTGGTCTGCTAGAAACCTAGATATTTTAATGGATGGTCTTTTTGTAAATGACTTATATGTTTGAAGAAAGAACAAGACCAATCCCCCAACACGTACAAAATGTAAAGGTTGTATACTGACTGAAGACATTTCTGAACAATTATGAACCTTTACTTTTAGACTCTGTGTTAACAATGATAACTGCTTATTTGCTTTGGGCTCAAGAGTTCTGTTGACGGCTAAAGAAGTTGTTGAACTCCAGTCATTGAAATGGAGTCATGGACAGTAAAACGTTGACATGTGATCTCTCTTACCTAAAGCTATCAGCTCACATCAGCTATCCCAGAAATGTCTTGTTTCACACCCTTTCTTAATATTGACTTTGTAACTTTCAAAATTCCTTTACACACATCAGTGCCTATCGACCCCCTCTTTCTGGCTCCATAAAACCCTGCTTCATTGAGAGTCTCTTATTATGTCCTCTTGCCAAGGCCCACTCCATGAATTGAATAGTCGGTGTCTTTATTTCTCTCATTCTCTGACTGCAGACCTCATAATAGGTTCATTAATGCAGAAGTTGCATTTGCTTGACAATGGGCTAGTGGCCTGAGGGTAGTCTATTGGCACCGGGAAAGGGCCAACAGTAGGAGGAGACTTTTTTGCGGCCTTTTCAGCATAGGTTCAACAGGGGTCAACCGAGTGTCACCCGAAAGTGAACAAACATGTAATTGATGTTCGGACATCTCTGGCTGCCTCTTTTGAGGCAAGGCTGAAAAAAGGGGGCTGCTGTCTAGGCTTTTAGCGTCTTTGGCGGAAAAGAGGGGAAACTGATTTGTGAAAGCGTGGGATGAAAAGAGGCGCAATCTGCCAAGCTTGGAAAAAAAAGAAGGGGATACGCTTGAATTTTTGTCCTCTGTCCCTTGCAGAAATGGTTGTGTTTTGCCTGGTGGTTAATTGCTACCCCCCACACACAGGTCGTGAAGAGGGGAGGCATGCACTGCTGGTGTTCCTTTCTCCTCTGTACTGGGACCAGTGTCTGGTTTTGTCTCTGATTTTCATGGTATGTTAGGGGAAAATGTGGAGAGGAGTTGCAGCCCTTTTATCAGGCCATGTCTATGCCTCGCCTTTTCTATATTCACCTCTGCATAACAACAGAGAGCAATTTGTACACGCGGCAAAACATCTCACATGAATGTTACACTCTCAAAAATAAAGGTGCCTTGGTTTTTTGAGCCATGCCATTGAACAATTTTGGTTTCCAAAAGAACTTTTCAGTGGATGGCCCTTCGAAAGAACCACATTAGTCAAAGTGAGTGGGCACATTCTTTTCAGGTTTATGAAGTTTAATGAACCTCTACATAATGTACAATCCTGGACCTATTACAGTTATTTGCTAGACCATTTTTGGATCTTTAGTTTTTAGAGTGTAACTGTTTGCTGCTGAAAGCTGAATGCCGTCTGCAATTTTCATGGAAAATTAGCTTCGTATAATTGTTGCAAAACTGACCTCGGATTTCGTAAGTGTTTTTAAGCCTCTCTTGTTTTTCACTTAATGATGCGCAAGGGCAATCTGTGATGACCCCTGAAAACATTATGGAAAATCTTAAAACAGGACTGAGGGAACTATTGCAGCAAAGGTTATTCTCTGAATCACAGTTCAGGAACATGAGAATTGTCAATCTTTCTTCTTTGTTTTCAGAATATAAAGCAGGTGCGTTTCCCAACAAAGCCATCCTCCTTAGCTACAAACCCGTCAGTACTTGTCCCACGTGCCACCCCACTTTACCCTGTGGTCAGAGCAGAGATGATGTCAGCCGGCAAGCCCTTACCAGTAATTACACATCAGATGACAACAACTTAAAATTGATGTTCTGTGCGGGAGAGCTAAGTGGACATTTTAAAAGTTAGAGACAGGAAGCCAGAGAGAGGGGCCACGTTATGAGAAAGGCAGCATGGGAATTGCTGGGGCAGCTGCAGCATATGCACACCACGCTAATAGACATGAAGAAGCCATTGCTAAAAGCGCATTTGGCATCAGTAGCAAATGAGTATTTATTCGGTAATGACCCAGAAGGTGTCCCTTAATTGAATAGTGAGAGTGGTGCCAAGCCATAATAAAAGCAGATAGATTAGGGCAGGAAATACCTTCTTAAGTGGATCTGTAAATACATATGAACATGCATTTATTTCTCTGACCTTGAGCAAGATAACCACAGATTAAAAATTTAGCTGCTGATGGGCTAAATAGGGTTTTTGCTTTTAGTTCCTGAAAGTCCTGTGCACAGTAGACCTCTATTGGCTGCCGTGAATATCGAATTGTACCTTTTAAGTGCATTAGGCATTAAATTGGCCAGTGCTGAAAAAAACTTTGAATAAAGCCATTCAAGTGTTGTTTTTGTGGAAGGAGAGCTCTTTTGTTCTGAGATCACATTTGCTGCACTTTTGGTCTCCTAAATGTCACAATCACATGGATGATAAAAATTACCAGAGGCTACCCGTCTCAGATAAATGATGTATAAATTGTGTAAATTGTAGTGGGGGTCAAACAAAGCCATACTTTTTTTTTAAGTGCTCTTATTATTAAAAAGGTTTCTCTGGTATTCTGAATAGCTTAAAGTGCAGTTTCTCATGTGTCATTTAACATAATGCATGTTGTTTTAGTTCAGCCAATGTTACAATCAATGTTTCAGTCCCTTTCCTCCATTAACCTCGTCTTGAATTATGTGACTCCAACATTTTTATAGTAAAAGATGTCAAACACAGATTAAAATGTTGGATATTAGTTTCACACTTTCTGTTCCTCAATCTAACCTAAGTTGTTATAGAGAGTTTTGCACAAAAGGGAAGCATTTATTCAATGACTGTGTGTAGACTACCTGTCAATAATACGTCCTTCATTTCAGAATTGCTGTCAGCTGTTTTTTTTTTCTTTTTTTCAGCCAGGGGTTTGACTGCTGGTCATCCAGGTAGGCAAACAAATTATTTAAAGTAAATGAGCCCATGCGGTTTATTAGTGTGTTTTGCACAAGATCTTCTGTCTATATTATTCTCCACAGGACATCTATGACTGATCGATTGGACCTAGTACTCTTCTCTGAAGCATCTCCTTAAAGCAAGGCTGTATAAGCCTTTTCCTACCAGGACCCACATGTAGACATTTGTTCTGACCAAATTTGTATTGAAGCGAAAGAAGAAAAACGCCTCAAGTCTCTATATTTTCAGTCTATATTCACTTCTTATTTTCAGTCTATTTTCACCGTACACTGACGCACCAAACTTTGTCCACATGGGGCATTAATGTGTGTTTTGTGTGATCCGGTCCCCAGTGGACAGCTCTCCAGTACTTCAGGTCACATGAGGCATCTCCATACAGGTGATCACTTGTTTGGACATTTCTTCCCAACTTCATAAAATGTGCAAAAAAATATGTTCATCATTCACAAATTCAAATGTGTCATCCTTTTCAGACAGTGTGAGGCTGCAAAGTATTGCAGAAAACCTTGCATGTGGTGTGAGCAACTGAATCTCAGTGGGTTCCTATTGTGTCTTGGGTGCATTCACAGCTGTACATAGTGCTGTCCAATTTTGATTAAATCACCCAAGATACATGTTGCGGTGACAAATTCTGAACTCTGCCCTACCAGTGGAAGCACTGGGACTGAAATGGGATGCAAAGAAGAAAACTTTGCTTAATTCTTCAACATTGAAAATAAACAGGGATGTTGCCAAGTTTAACTGTCGTTAGCAAACTGTATTCATTATAAAATATGATTTTAATACAATATTAATACAGCAGCATGTTTTATAAAGGTAGCAAAGTGTTACGTGAGCAAATCTGAACATTTCTGTTATGCTTATGTATTTTTGTGCCAAGTATTAGTGAGTATTTTTTGCTTTTAATCACAGGCAGCTTGCAGCCAATAGCAGTAAAATAGACTTGAAGTTACAGAAAGCTCTTCTGATTTGAAGTTCGCCTTATTTAGTTCTAATCTTGTGGAAAAATAAAAAATATGCACTGATGCAGCTGCCTCATGACTCATCTACAACCCAAACACAACCTTAAAGGAATGCTCTTTGTTGCAGCACCTTCCATACACCAAGTCAACATTATCTCTTCTGTCTGAGTGCTACTCATTGTTTGTGGTAAATTCCACTTAATGGTTACAGTCATGGCAGCTAGTAATAAAGTTGTATAGTTTTAAAACCTCTCTCCAAAACTATTCAAAACTTCAATCGTTCATTGTCTGCTGGGAAACTTTCCTTCTGAAAGTAACTGTTAGCTATATCACCGAACATTTAGTTAAGTACTGGTGTTCAGCGTGGTCCAGAGCAATTGTTCTTCTTCCAGTAATCTTGGTCTTTTCTATTTTACCATAAACCTGAAATTTTGCTGTAGATATCAGCTTTGAACTTCTTGCCAGGGCTTTTGCTGTGTTAACTGACACCATCCTGTTTCTGAGTCTTTTCAAGCAGCAGGTGGGTAAAAACATCTTGGGTTATGAGGCATGGAGAAACAGCTGATATGCAACAGCAGCTTGATAGATACACAGTTGATAGCTAGAAAATTAGATGCCAGTAAAAAGAAATTCATTATCTGAAGACCTGCTTAAGAGAACTTCTGGTTTCCTAAGGTAGATTTCAGTTGATTCGTTTCATCTGAGTTCATGACCAACTCTTGCTTAGCTTTTGCATACCCAAAGTTACCCAACTTGCAGCAAATAACCTGTTCTGGCACTTCCGTGTTAATATCCATCAGATTATCTTTTTAATAATGATTTGCCACATTCATCCACAGCAAGCTTTGTCAGATCCACCTACTGAGCAAGCCTGTCTCCGTCTCCCACTGGCTTTTTCAGCAGCTGTTTCCAAATCCAGCTCTCTTGCAACTACATCCCAACCACAGGTCTCAGGGAAAAGAAAACATAAACTTAAATCTAAATCTAGTAAACATCAAATAACACCAGTTTTAAACGAAAAAATTACACACAGGAAAATAATTACAAACAGAGGTGTGTGTTTATTTGATGTTAGAGTCATGCTTTTCTCACTTTGTTATAAAATAGTGGAATAACTATGGAAAAAATGAACGCTTTACAGTGTGCATAAATGGTTCTTTGAGTGATACCATGCGAGAACTTAAAAATATATGTGCATGTGGAGAACCTTTAGATGAGTCAAGGAGCGTTCTCTACATTGTACAGTCCTTTCCAGAACCTTCACACTATTTGGAGACATTATTTCATCACTAAGAAAGCAAATTGTATTTTTTGAGGGCATGAACCATTTGGTACTTTTTTTAAAATCGTAACTGAAAATGAACGCCAGTGTCAATGGTAGTGGCAATGGTAATGTAAGAAATAATTCTGACCTTCTCATCACTTATCAACGCCTACTTGCAATTCTAATCACTGGTCACTAAGTTCTGGTTAGCAGGAATGAAATGATTAGAGCTAAAAAGAACATGTACCCTGTCACTGTGGGCTTAGCTCCCATGCTGGGCTCCAGAGGCTTTTGATGCATGCTGATTGCTTAGCCTACAGGGCCATGCATTATTGCTCAATAATACTGTGAGTCAGAAATAACATGGAGCACTGGCAGCGAATGCGTCTAATTAGCTCCCACTTTACTAACCATATCAATTAGTCAAAGGTGATTAAACCGCCCTGGTGGGTCTTGATTAAGGCCGCTTGCTGGTGGGGCGGAGGAGGGAGACGAAGCACATTCTTTCAACCTCTGTGTCTGTCAGGTAGGTATTTTTAAACATGACTTTGATGAAGCACTACAGGTTTTAAAAAATGCTCAGTGCACTCTTGAAAATGAAGGTGATGATAAAGGTTCCTTAGAGGCACCAAACCTTTTAATAGGGGTCATTTAAAAATTATTTTGCAAAAGGAAAAATCTAGGTGTGTTTATAAAATTAAAAAGACATCCACATAATGTAAAGGTAACATTAAAATTCTTACAGCTCCTAATCAACCACCACATGACGGTTTTTGGCTGCACTGTTGATAAAAAGAAGTGGAATGTCAAAATGTTACACAAGGTCACAGAGACTGAATGGGGCAACATAGTTATAATCTGTCACACAACTTCATCGTAGATGAAGGTCATACGGTGAACTACCTTTCTGTCTTTTCTCTTTCACTCTCTCCACCACTCTCTGTCTGGATGTGTGTCTGTCTGTCAGTATATCTATCTACCTGTCTACCTATTTATATATGTACCCACCTACCTATCTACCCACCTGTGTACAAATTATTTACACACATTTACAATTTCCATTTTTTATATGTCTCTTTTAATCTTCCCAGCTGCTGTGTATTACAGATAAAGGTAAAATACAGTTTCTGCAGGCTTGGGGAGAAGAGCAGGGAGATGAATGTAGGTGAAAGTAATTGATGGTGTGTGTCTCACTGGGTCTTTGTCTTTACGGTGCATCCAAAACAATCACACCTTGTTGCCCTTCCATTCCCCTGTGCAAAATGTAATGCATGCTCTTTAAATTTTATTTTATTTTTTCTCAGTTGTTCTTGGTTGGGTGGAAATTTGGGGGGGGCTCTACTTTATTATCTGGGTGGCTCGACTTGTAATAGTCGATAACCAAATGTTAATTTTTCTGGTGAAATACCTTATGTATGTATGCATTTATTTAATTATTTGTTTAGCTTGAAGTTTAGGTTAGGATTTGGAACATTTTTGGTGTCATTTAAATGTATTACACATTTAGTTAATTATTTAAAATGGACAATGTTAATACAGAGTGATTATTACCACCCATATATTCTATGTACATATAGTATTTTGAAAAAAACTTTTTGGAGATTCAAAATAGTTTTTTGTGACAAAATTCCCAAGAACCCTTTTGGACACTTATGTTTTTAGGGGTGGCAATTCTGTATCATCCATGCAGAATCATCCATGCAGAATAAAGCTATATGATAAATTTGTTAATATTATCTTTTTACTGTGTTTGCCAAGTGCAATATCTGTTGAAATGTCCTGCTTCTTTGTGCGTAAAACCTGCGTCCATGTGCTTTTTTTTAAATCAATAAAAATGCATCACATTACAAAAAAAAGTGACTGATAGTCATCGTGCTTTTTGTGTATTTGTATTTATTGTTTATTTAATTATTTATTTGTATTGACACTGGTGGCCACACACACACATCCACACACACACACACACACACACACACAACTTTATTTATTACCAAACACACACACGCGCGCTCGCACACACACACACATGCGCTTCACATAATATTGCTGTAAGGACTGCTGTTAGGATAAACAAACACACTCTTTTCACACTTTCATCCGTCGGTGCTTAACGGAGACGATTAAGGGCCAATTAAGGCGCGCGCTACAGCCAGAGACCAGATGCGCGCGTTGAAATCGCTCACGTGCTGCAGCGCGAGTCCGTTTCCCTCGCATAAAAGCGGCTCGAGGAACCGATGCTCGCCTTTATTATGGTTAAAAAAACTCAAATGATGAATATGCATAATACTCGCGCGATGCTGCTTGATGTCCTTTTTGGCGATGAACACGGCACCGCCATGTGCGCGCGCTCCCAAGAGCGCAAGGGCTTTTTCTGTTTGCTCCGCCACTCCTCCTCTCCTCCTTTCTTCTCCATTCACTCCCTCGGTCTGAGTGGGCCAAACCTGAAGAAACCTCTATTTATTTTTTTTTTCCTTTTTTTCTTTTCTTTTTTTTGTTTTTGGGGGGTTTGGCTTTGTCTCCTTTCTCAATCTCTCTCTCCCTCTCTCTCCCTTTCAAATAATCAGCTGTGTGCCAAAAGTGTCCCCCTTGTTTTTACGCGTGCCAGTCACCTGCCGTCTGCTTCTCCTCCTCTCCTTCCCCCTTTTTTCTCTGTAAAAAAAAGAAAAAGAAAAAGAAAAGAAGGAGAGGAGAGAGAGAAAAAACACACAAAAAAGCAGAAGCTCGCCTTTTCTCTCTCCACTCCTTTTGACTTTCCGCGCTTTTTTGGGATCCCCAGTGAGATTCAGTCCGGGGTACATATTGAGCAGCCCCCACCCCCCCTCCCCCCATTGTCTTTCAAGGGCTGTAGTACGCTAATTAAATTTTATCCAGCCATTAAAACACTCCTCTCCTCCACGCTCCCCAATTCAGCTTCAGCTTCTTCCAGACTGTCTCTTCTCTCTCTCTCTCTCTCTCTCCCTCTCTCTCTCTCTCTCTCTCTCTCTCTCTCTCTATCTATATCTCGTTTCTCTCTCTCTCTCTCTCTCTCATTTCTCTCTCTATCTATATCTCGTTTCTCTCTCTCTCTCTCTCTCTCTCTCTCTCTCTCTGTCTGTCTCTCTCTCTCTCTATTTTTCTTAGGCTGGAAAAAACGCCATCCAGTGTTGGTTGAGTCAAATGAGTTGAAAAAACATTCTCAAATCTCTATTATGGTAGGATTTTTGTCTCTAAAAAGCCCCCCAAACAGCTTTTACTCCTGTGTGCGCTGTACACGCTGAGCGCGCGCTGGAGTTCCTCTTGCTCTCCTCCTCTCCATTGCATGTATTCTTCATTCTCCCCTTCTTCCTCTCCTCCATTCTTTTGCACGCTGGGGTTTTTTTTACAATCGACCTCACTTTTCTTCCCAACAAATCAATTCTCACCTGATTTTCACATTAAATGTTTATCCAAGTCACATTAGTGCTCTGATTGAAAAGCCTTTTGTGCACGAATCAACTTCTGAGGAAACTTTTTTTTTCTATTTCTCAGCCTTAGTACAGACTCAAAACTATTACTGTTATATTATATTATTAGCTTATTTCTAGTTTTTTACGTTATCTTTTTTCTTTTGCAAACAGGTGTGCCATTAAGAAATAATTTTGTCCATTAGATATCCATAATGATAAGCTACAATCGATTTTTCCCCAACGCACATGTCTGAGATTTGTAAATCAATGGGAAAAAGAAAAGGGGGATGAGAATGCATTAATACAGAATAATGATTTTTAAAAGCGTTGCGTTTTAAGAAGCGTGACGAACTGTGCGCTTTTACGCGTAAGTGGTGACGGTGGAACATTAATTTGAATGCAACTAATATCAGTTATTTTTTTAAGCAGATATTTAATAATTTACAAGTCTGACGTATGTTCTGGAACGAGTGTGACTGAATGAGTGAATTAATAACTTATAAATAATTAATAAATATAACAAAATATACATATGGTTGCCTCACTTCAATTTTTTTTTTCGTATATTTCTGCCTTAATTTATGTTTTCTTTTTTATGAAAGCAAGACACTGCAATAAATGTTTAACTCCAATAAATACAAATCAATCTCAATATGTGCAAATCCTCTTCACTGGGAAGGGGGGTGAATACTAATGGGACAAAAAGGGAGGGGGGGGGGGTTGTCAGGCCCCAAAAAAGCAGCTGTTGAGTCGTATAATCTTTTTTCGTGCCCTGCCACTCACCTACGCTCTCTCTCCCTCTCCTCCTGTCCCGGTCCCCTCTCTCCCTCTTTCTCTCTCTTTCTCCACATTTTTGTTCTGACCCCCACCCTTGTAGTCACTGCACAGAAAAGACGAGTGCATGGATGTCAAATTGGCCTCAAAAACGCCGTGAAAGATTGATTTGCAGCACTTTTCATTCAAACTATATTAGTTGGGAGAGAGTTGAGTAGGAATAAAGATGTTGTCCCTGTTGGAAAAAAGGAAAGAGGAGGAGGGGGTTGCCCATTTAGGCTCAGTCCATCAACCCTGGAAAAAAAAGAAAAAGAAAGAAAGAAAGAAGAAAGAAAGAAGAGGGAAAGACGGGGGACTATTCAAAGAAAAAGCCCATATTGCCCCCTCTCACAATGTTAAAGGACTTTAAATTAATATCCATGAATATTAAATCACCTCGGCCTGAAAAGGACTGAAAGAAAGATACACTTGACCCAGACGGCTTTGCATATTACTGAGCTCGAGCACATCATTAAAACCTGGTCTCGAGTAATCAGTAAAATCTAAACATCATTAAAATCTGTTCAGCCTGGGATCCGT
>JBBMFX010000037.1:4218699-4255245 GCA_037832545.1 Rhabdalestes septentrionalis | reverse complement strand
TCAAGACCAACTGATTACAGAGGTGGAATCAGGTGTGACTCCTGCTTGGTTGGAAGGAAAACCTGCACCCACAGCGACCCTATCTGGACCGGTTTGGGGACCCCTGCTGTTCAGAATGAATGAGTACAATTTCCCACAGAAATTCCAAAGTTTTGTGGAAAGCCTTCCAAGAAGAGTGGAAGATTTTATAGCTGCAAAGTCTATGTATTTGAATGCAAGTGTTAGAGTAATGGTCAAGCATCCCAAAACATTTGTCCATATAGTGTTTTATGTATATATCTATCTAACTGTCATTACTCACGTTGCATTTTGTAGATAAAAGGACATGCATTGGAACAAGATATATTACAGAAGATCTGATTAAAAAGTTGAGTAAACAAAATAACATAGCTCTTGTGCAGTCCTTGAACTTGTCCAGTTGTCATGGAGATAAGCACTTCAGGGTAAGAGTTTTTGATATTTGTTCATATATTAATATGACAGTAATTGTACAGTACGTTTGCTTTGTTGATTATGTTATGCTTTTTGTGTGTCTTAGTACATTGAGAACCTCGACACATGTGAACGTCTCCAGCTTCTTAACCTCAGTTACAACGGCATTGAAAAAATTGAGAAACTTGAAAAGCTTAATAAATTGCGAGAGCTGCATCTTTCCAGTAACAGAATACAGTAAGTGGTTAAAACATTCATTTTTATCAATAAATGCTTGACAAGAGAAATTTGATTAGTTTGTTACTGAAAGGAATTGAAATATAAAAAAATGTCTATTTTTTACCATGCAGAAAAATCGAAGGCCTTGAGCACATGACATGCCTTCAGATTCTTAATCTGGCCAACAACAGCATTGAACAAGTGCCTTTCTGGTTAGCAAAAAAGCTCAGATCTCTTCAGACACTAAACCTACAGAACAACAAGATATTTTCGGTTAGCTTGTTATTTTAATATTCATTTTTTATACATTTTTTGACTGTGTTTTACCAAGACTCAATTGTGTTGAGAAGCCTGAAATGTAACACTTTGTCAGATTTATCACTTACTTTTTTCTTTAATTTTCCATATCATCTAGCTTCATGAGCTGTCTAAACTGAAGCTTCTGAAGAACCTTACTGATTTGGTGCTGGCAGACAATCCTGTATCCGACCTTGCCCACTACCGTCTCTTCCTAGTCTTCCACCTGAGATCACTAGACATATTGGATGGGGAGAAAATCAGTGTACATGAAAGGGAGCAGGCCCATCAGCGTTTTCACACTGGTACAGGATCACAGCCTTAACATTTACCCCACAGAATGCATTCCTGTTTAACTTAGTTTAGCTACTCCTTTCTACTTTAGAGGAGCTGGAACGCATGGAGAAAGATCTGGAAGAGAGAGGGGCAGAGATAGAACAGCTTCAGAGGGAGAAGGCTGCAGCACTGGATGAGCTGGAGCAGCAGGAGAAGCTACAGCAAAGCCTGTGGCTGCAAAGTGAAGAGCAACTGCAACAGCAAGAAGAGCTTGAAAGAGAGCTAGACACCAAATCTGAGCTGGTGGGAAACAAATCTCACTTTTTGACTCAGTAAATATTAGTTTGTTTTAAAAAATGTTTAAAATAATAATTGCTCTCACTTACTATTTACACTCATTTAAGTGTGATTCCTTGTAATGCACAGCAAACCTCTGGACAAAATAGAATCTATATCAAAACAACTGCTCATTGGCTTCTATTGCAAGTGTGTTTGAGTAATTGAACACATACTGCAAATAGAGCAGACGAAAGTGTTCCTTTCACTCACTTCCAATCCCTTGCTTGCTTGCTTCGTTACTTCTCCTTTTTTCATTCTCTCTTTAGCCACTTTCCTTTTACAGTTATGTCTGACACTGTAAAATAAATGTGAAATAGTGAATAGATACTAGTGAACAATAAAATAATGAATAGATATATGTGTACTGTATATATTTGGCACACAATCTGTAAAGACGTTAGTGTTTTCTAAACTTGCTGCATGTCCATGTATGTCACTTCTGAGTGCATGACTTTTTATCACTCTGCTCTTTCATACTGCTTTATTCTTAGCTTCCTTTACCTGCTCTGCTTCTGGATTCTTTCTGCAAGGTATTCAGTTTTGTTCAGTCAATTGTTATTAGATCATATGGAGCAGTGCCCAATCTACATGTGTTTCTCCTGTGCTTCCAGGTGCTTACTTAAAGGGTGATGTTGATGGTATGGCATTGCCATAATCATAAGCATGCCTCAGTAGGTTCTTGCATGAGTTAATATGTGGAAAATGTTAATACACCTCACATAAATCCCTGCAGGTTTTTTTTGCTTGTGTCTTGTACAGAATTACCTTTTAGGTAACTTGTTTGCCGTGAAGTGAATTTCTTAAAGGTAATAGGTTGGAACATTGACTCTAAACCATGCTTGGTTCATTCGGCAGCTGAAGCAGAAGACTGCAGAGCTGACCCGGGCCTGCCAGAAACAGTATGAGTTGGAGCAAGAACTGGCATTTCATAAGATAGATGCAAAATTTGAGCCACTTCCATATTATCCAAGTCATGTAAGCTAAATCAGAACCTTTATCAATGCTTTAAGTGGCATATTTATATATTTATTTACTGTGTACATTGTAAAATGAGAAAAGAAGAATTAACCAAAAAGTTAGAAAGTATCTTTCTATATACAAAGGAAGCTGTGCCTTTAAAGTATATATGATCTTTTTTTTATGTGGTTTAGGAACTGGGGGAGGACCCACTGCCAAGTGAGAGTCCCTACGTTGGAAAGGCTCGTCACAAAAGGAGTACACTCAGACCAGACAATGTAGATAGAGGGAACATCCGTTTGACTGCAGGAGATTTGACCCAGGCAGACAGCCCAGGGGAAGATGCATCCACACATGCTTTGGCAAAAGGTATTCAGTTCAAGGGCATGTTCTGTTCACTTTGTTATTTGACCTCAGTATGCGGGGTTTTTTACTCAACAACTTGCACTGTGCAACATACAGCGCTGTGCAAATGTCTTAGTCACCCATGGAAATTGTTCAAAGCCATTGTTCTCAGCGTATCATATATGGATGCAAACATACCAGAATGCAGTAAGAAGTATAAAGATTTCTTTTGTTTATCAAATCGTAACCGGTGCTTTGTGAGCTGGTAAATATGAATGAAATCTAAATATTTGTTCAATGCAGTTTGTCTTTTTTAACATTTAAAGCAATTATCTACAGTTGCTGATATAATTATGCTATCTTCAACGATCCTTGCTTCTTGTGTTGCTACATATCAAGAATTTTATGCACAATATGATCCTGTTCTAAGAACTATTAGAGTCACAGTTGCTATGGCTGTAGTAATATACAATATAAAGGTCATTTTGGTGTAATTTTGAGAGAAGAAAGTGTCAAAAAATGTGTGTCAGGTTTGTAGAGGTTTCCTTTAACAAAGATGACCTGTTTTTAGTAACAGTTAGTTTGTTTATAGATGCAAACTCTTTGCACACAATCTGTCTCACATTGTGAAACAAAAATATTTGAAAAATTTTGTCTCGACATAAGAAAAATCATGAGTTTGTCTCAACATAAGGGTGAATGTGCAGTATGTGTTTTTATGTTTGTGTAATGTAGTCCCATATTAAATTATTTACTGGTTTGAAATGTCTACTCATTGTAGTAAAGTAACTTTGGGGCAGCTGGTAGCCCAGTGGTTAAAGAGTTTCCCCCTGCAATCAAAGGGCTGTGGGTTTGAATCCCTAGCCTGCTAGTGGCACCACTGAGGTTCCCTTGAACAATGTACCATCCCCACACACTGCTTCCCACCACCCCTGTTGGTGGTAGCCCACTTTATTATTTGGTGACTGGGTTAAATGCAGAAAGGAATTTTACACTGTGCACTGTGGTGTGTTCACACTTGAAAATAAGGGGCCACTTTATTGCATAGTTAAAACACTAGACCACTAAAATTAATCAGGCATAGCTGTTGATCAGTAATATATGGTGTATTTGTAGCAGAAGAGCGGCTACAGCAGCTGCATACCGAAATAGAATCTACAGAGCAACGGATCCTGAGAGCCAACCAAGAGCTACGCCAAATAGAAGAGGCAGCATCCAAGAAAAAAGTTAGTTGTGTTTTTGTTAGTCATAATTACTTTTCTCTTGCAGACTTTGATGTCCTGTTTTTTTCTTCTAATAAAATCTTAAAATTAAGAGGCAAATATTAATAGCTAAATATAACACTCTGCTGTATTAAAATCCTTTAAACCCTTGGCCTTTTTTCACTTATTAATCTGAAGGTTTAGTAATTACTCTGTAAGAAATTGCATTTTTTGGCTTTATAACAAAATTCCCTTAGATGTATTTTTATCCTAGGCTTTAGATGTGTTTTAAAGACCTTTCTGCATGCCTGTTTAATCTAAATGAAAGCATAATGGTCCCAAATGAAGCTTTTGACAGTGCTCATGGTAGAAGTGTAAGTAAAAGCCCCATTACTTGTGGCATTCTTGCAGATTTCAGAGGCAGAGAAGGAACATCTGAGGCAGCAGCTGCAGGGGAAGGTACAGAGTCTTGGGGAGTTACGACAAGAGGCTGAGGCACTCGAGAAACAGCTGGACAGGCACAGCGCTGAGCTAAGCCATGCTCAGGGGGAGCTGGAGCAACACCAGAATTTACTGCAAACCCTGGATGCTGAAGATCCCAGACATGTCAGTAACTCTGCTGCCTCCACACGTGCCATGACATTACTTTTCTTCCTTCTCATACAATGTTTGTGCTTTAAAACACCAAGTTTGGCAATGACAGTGACAAGATAAAGCATAAAGAGAGAATTTGCATTCATAAATACAGCGTCCTTTCATTTGATTTGACTGCTTGTGTCTTGACATTTTTATTTTTTTATGTTTTTGACAAAAAATAGCTCTTCCAGACCGCACAGCCTAGGCAATTTGTGAAACTTGGTTGCATTTTGCATTGTGTTTGTTTACCTGAAAACTCCAGTAAGTAATTTCCTGCTGTGGGCATTTATTTGCTGAACACAGTGAACTGGAAACAAAGGGCCATATGTGTCCTTATAGCTATCCTTACAGCTAAGTTTGACAAAGGAATCTAACCTTAATGTTTCCCTGGTTTCATACTGACAACAATCCTGATGCGTGGAAAACAACATCATTAGCATCCCAATGGAACACAGGTAAAGTGAGGTGTCTAATAAGGGTCTTGTTAGCAACAAGTTCCAGGAGCATGTCTCTTTAAGAAAAAGGGAAGTCTTTCTCTGGGGAATCTGGGTGGAGTCTAAAAAAGTTGTTCACTCCCTCTTAGCAGGGCATTGTCAAAGCCCAGTCATAGCAGTGATTGGTTGGATAGAGAGTTTCCTGTGTTGTTTCAAAGCCAGTGGTAAAGAGAGTTGGGGGAGTTTACAGAAGATCAGTGTGAATCCACTGAGTGGCTGGCGGTTGGGGGGGTGGGTGAAGTCCCAAGAAGAGGGGAAAGCCTTTGCTCTGGCTAGAGCCTGCAGGCGAAAGCTTCATGGCTAAAAGTTTCCAGGGAGAAGGATAGGAACTGAAAGAGGCAGGAAATGCTGCAGCTCAGCACAAAGCCTCCCTGTAACCTCTCATGGGGCAGTAACAGTGAAGATGGGGATTTGTGGTGATGTGAACCAAACAGCGTCTCTGTTATAGTAAGTACCCCACTGGAGCAAGGGAGGGGCGCATGTTCTACCCCTCACATTCTTTTCTCATGATTTACACATCTGTATTTCATGCATCTGTGTTCTTGTGCTTGTTATTTGCATCAGGTTGCCTAATTTCATAATGTATGTTTTCAAAACATGGTCATTTTTGTTGAATCCTTTTGGATTCTAGTGGTTTATTTAAGATCGAGGTAGACTTTACATTTCTAGTTTTGAGATGAATTGTACTTGTAAATGAATGACAAGCATTTTTTGTTGTTATCAACAAGCAGCATAAAACTGAATGTGTGGTTGTATCTTTGTTTTATAAATAGGCCACCCTAAGGGTACAACGTCATGGGATCAGCATGAAAAGATAGCACAAAAATGTTTATTCTTTTGTAAAATTTCAAGACTTTCCAACTCCCCTTACTGTCTTGCAGACTCTTGTGAAGGCTTAGTTAGACTCATATGAAGGCATAGAATAAATCAATATTATGGTTGTTTATGCTGTGGGTGCATGACAGTGTGGAAGTAACAAATGGGGAAGTTAATGGGGACGTGCTGTAATCTCAGAACAAACAGGACACTGTAGAACTGTGCATTCAATAACTGACTGTACATAACTGGGGGTCTTTAGATACACTGTCAAGTGTAGGATGATTTCTTTGATGACCCATGCTGACCAGTAATAACATTACAAAAACTGACAGACGAAATGAAAAACGTTGAGGATCTCATTACGATAGCAGCTGCCAAGAAGTGACATGCAAAATGGAGAGGTGTAACAAGTGTGGTGACCAGGTCAGAGCATATCCAAAATGATCAGAATTCTTTGTATGCCAGGACTTGATGTTTCTGGTTTTCAGTGGTAAATAACTACCATAAGAGGTTTAAGGAAAGACAAACAGTGAACAACAGCATCAAATGTGCCCCAAGCTCACTGATGCATGTGGGAAGTAAAGACTATCCCATCTCAAAGACAGTGTCAGAACAGTGCATCACATCACGTTGGGAGGTGTAGTCGCAGTTGTTCTCCTACTGTGAGCATGTGAGCGCCAGAACTGGCCCATGGATCATTGGAAGAATCACTCAGCAACTGAACTGATAAATCCTGTTTTCTTTAATATCATGTGAAAGGCTAAGTGCCTGTGCATTGCTTATACTGAGAAGAGCTTACCCTGCAGAGGCCACTCTGTAAAATGTCAAGGTTCTGAGTAGTACAATTTGTAGAGGCTCTACTTATTGGACATAAATGATCTGCTGCTAACATGTACCAAACACCACAGCTCACCTTCAGTGGTTTTGGTGGCATGATTGGGACCCACACCCTATTAGACAGGTGGTTTTAATGTTGTGACTTGTAGGTGTGTCATTGGATGTATATTTGCAATCGGAATGGTGTAAAATAAATTATTACCCATTTGACCATGTTATGCGCATCATACTTTTTTGGTACTAATCCTTTCCCCTTTAGGTTTTCCTTGACTATTGAAAGTCACTGTCATACTTATATCCTAATGTATTTTTTAAAACAGTTATTAAACATTTAAACGAATCGCATCATTTAGTAGAATATTTACTCCAGAAACTATTTGTGGCCTTAGAAAATCAGCTCCATGAGAATGAATGTTAAAACTCATCCCGAGGGTGTCTTCTTTTTTTGCCAAACTTTTAAATTCCCCTTTTTATCTTGCAGACTCATGTGAAGGCTCAGTTAGCCAGTAAGATTCAGCTGCTGGCCATTATGAGCAGGAAGCATCGTGAGCTTGAGGGTCGGCTGGATGATATGCTCACGCGCATCACCAAGGAGACACAGGAAATCAAGGATTTGGAGCAACAACTGACAGAAGGTAAGCTGCTGGAGAAACACTTGTGTAAAGTTTTTGAAAATGTTTTGAACAAAGATCATTGTTCAAATTCATAATATAATTCTGTGCACGTCAAAGCAAATACTGGTTCTAAAGATATTGTAAACAATTCTGGAAAGATGGAGTGGAAGCCCTTCAGATACACATCATGGGAAATAATTTATTTGATTATTGCTCATTTACTCCACACCAGGTCAGATAGCAGCTAATGAGGCCTTGAAGCAGGATCTACAGGGCGTAATCTCAGGACTGCAGGAGTACCTGTATGGGGTGAAGAACGAGGCTCGTCGAGCTCAGTCTGACTGCCTGCGCCTGCAGAGGGAGCGTGATGCCTTACAGCGTTTCCTACAAGATAAAGAACAGCAGCTCAGCCAACTGCAGCATGAAGCAGTGCGGATCAGTGAAAGCACAAAAGAGGTGAGAGTGGAACATCATAGACACTGACAAACCTTTTTTAGATCCACTTAACTGTGCAGCCTTTGTATCATTGATAGCTTTACATATGCAAACCAGAAGATTAGTTAGAGATGTCTAATGAAGTGGTAAGTGCAGAGATTGTTCATAGTGATGAACACTCTGGAAAAACACTCTGTGATCTTTTCTCCCATTGCCATGTCAGTGTCACTGCTGTGCTGAAAATGACCTACCATCAAAATTGTTGCGCTTTGCTGGTTTCGGGTGATTCTGTAATTTTAAATATGAAATACTGGGTGAGTGGAGATAAAGTAGACAGTGAGCATGCGTACAAGACAGGCCTACTTATTGAAGTAACGCATCTGTTTGTTTGTTAGTTTTGCACTGAAATATTTAGTTTTGCTTTTTTTGACCCAGTAAATCCTATTGTTAATCAAGAAGAGACTAAAAATACCAGTTTTACAAGGTAACTACAAGGTAACTTTAAATGATCATTTTAATTTAAATGTATAACAAAGCTTAATTAAAGATAAAATAATTTTTTTACAGGAGTTGTTACAGCACCAGGAGGAGCTGCAGGCCCTGAAGAGGGAAAACGTGGAGCTTAGACAAGCTCAAGCTGAAGTCAGTGCCTATGAAGCTGAACTGGAGACTCAGCTACAAGGAAGAGAAACCGAAGCTGACCAGTTAAAGGAGGAGTTGGGACGTCTGCGTCGTCTCAGTCAGGTACACCCCTTAATTTTATTATGATGTTTCTGTGGAGTGTATCAATTTATCCATTGTTCTGACATCAGCACCATGAAATCCAGTTATGCATCATTGCTGTTGCATAACAGATGAATATATGAATGTGTAAGAACAAAGCATTCCGCAGATATGGGTTATAATGCTTAGAAATTACAGCTATAATTATACTTATCAGCTGTGTTGTTACTTGTAGATGGAGCACTCTGCGCTACAGGCCGAGTTGCAAAAGGAGAGGCAGGCTAAAGAGAATGCACTGGCCCAGCTGCATCTGGCTGGAGAGAGAGAGCTAGAGAACAACAAGCTCCTGCAGCAGCTCACCACACTGCAGGTGTGTTCTCCCAGACAGACGTAACAGTGCACTCTTATCTGTTTGCTGTTGCCATGATCGTATAAGTGCATATAATGTGGCCTGTGTTTAGAGAATAGATTGTTTACTTTTCCACCTGATACATCAGTGTTTGCTTGCAGAGCGAGAAGGACAGTTTGATGGAGAAGGTCATTGTCCTACAGAATGATTTGCAGCAGGTCAGAAAAGAGCTGCTGTGCCCAAAACAAGTGGCCAAATGTTTGGAGGAGATGAGGAGAAGCATATCCAAAGAGCCAGGAGAATTAAGGTATGGAAAAATGGTTGTAAAGAGAACTACAGTAGTGAACACATTAATGCATTATTATGATCATTGTCAGTTTTAGTTTCTTATTTTGGTGGGATTTAGAAAATGCAATGGAACAAACAAATGGGATTTGATGAAACAGTGGTATTAAATATGTTAGAATCAATGACAGTGACATGTGATCCTATTGCTGCTTTGCATAAGATGTCCAACTAAAGGCTAATATTAAAATTGTTGACTCTACAAGCTGCAGGATAAGTGGGGACCGGAGTCTGCTGGGTGAGAGCTTGGCTGAATTACGGGAGGAGATGCATCGCACCATCTCTGCGGCTTTTAGAGACCGAGATGTGGCCCAGCGTGGTCAGGACAGGCTTGCACATGAAGTAGCCTCGCTCAAAGACCGGCTCAGGGACTACCAGCAGAAATACAAGAGTGTGTGTGAAGAGGTCGATCAGGCAAGGGTACATAAACAGTGACAACGTTTTATCAGGATTGCTAAAATTTCTGCTTCTGTTTACTAATCTTTTCCAGACCCCTTCGTACAATTAATTTCTTCTTCTGTGCTTGGCAAGTCCTCTTTAGCTAAATCACAACATCATCTAACTGGATTCAGCTGTTTGCGTGCAGGATTCTAATGTTCACGGGTCTACTGTTTCTTCTTTTAATTTAATTAATCATGTACAAGTGGCAAACAAATATTGCAAATGTTTAGTATAGGCTTGTTAATTTGGGAGAATTCCATTATTACTGTCTGTTCCCCAAACAGGCAGCAGAGAGGCGTGTGGAGGAGGCTGAAGTCCTTCGGCTTCAGGAGGAGCTTCAGGAGGCACAGAGACAACAATACCTCGCATTGCAGCGTATGCAGGAGGCTGAGAATGACAGAGACCGTCTTCTCACTGAGCTGGAGGAGCAAGACAAGCGGGTGTGTGTAAGAACCAAATGAACCATTTTTTGAGGAGAAAAAAAATATGTTGACATTTGATTTAACTGTACAAATTGACTAATACATAATAAGGTGATATGTGACTGTGTGTGTAGATGAAAGTTGAGGACACTCACACCCAAGATCATCTGCACTCTCTGGATCTGGAGTTACAGGACCTCAGAAGATCCTTCACTACTGCAGATCAAATGGCTGCCCAGCAACTAAATGCGGCCAAGGACCAGCTCCGTTCACTCCACAGTACTGTGCAGAAAATCAACCAGGAGCGAGCAGAGGTAGAGAAAACCAATATGAAAATAATCTTTTTATTTTCAAGGATTTCAGTCCCTTTATGTCTGGCCTGCTGAGAAATGTATGCATGTTTTTGTGTATATAGGATGCAGAGGAACTTAAAGCATCAAGGATACAGTTTGTTGAAGCTATGCACGATCTGAAAAAGGCAGAGGCTGAAATACAGGTTCTACAGAAGATGCTTCAAGACAGGGTAACATTCTCTTATACAGTTCATTCAACACACAAGCTCTCCAGTATATGTATTTGATTGATGTAATACTGCATTCTTTCAGATTTGATCAACATTAACATGTTAAACTGAACCATAATCTGTATTTTGTGTTGTAGGCTCATGTAATGCATATGGATGGCTCTAGTGTCCCGCACTCCAGCATTCACCAACAAGAGTTAGCCAAACTGAAGCAAGCTTTGAAAAGACAACAAGCTCAGACAAAAAGGCTCAGAGATCAGTTGGCTCAAGCCAAAGAAAGTAATTGTCATAACAAACAAATATAAATATCTAATTGTTAATCAAACAGTGGCCTAAAATGTCTCTCTCTTGTCTGGGTAGATAACAGTGTAAGCATGGAGGAGCTGCTTGAGGACATAGAAGCACTTAGAGATACTCTGCTACAGCAGAACAACTACTTATCTAGTTTTGCAAATCCTCCACGAAACGGAGGACACTGGCACTATGTACCACCATACCAAAATGTAAGCCATCATATGTAGCGTAAAGTTGAGCAAGACTGATCACCCTATCTCTATTACATATCTATATTACATATAAATGGTAATATACCGTCTTATTAGATTTGTGTAATTGTTTTAATAAACATTTCTGTATTTGTTGCAGCAGCCACCTAGTCTGGGCTCTCAGGGCACTTATGATTCTGGGTTGGGTTCTCAGCACCTCCCATCTCCTGATAGAGGCAGACATTCCAGAGGCAAACAGCGCAAAGACACAAGACCTCCTTCTAACACAGGATGCTGGGTCTACTCCCCGTGTCCACATGACACACACTCCCATGGAGGAAGAGGTGACATATAAAATCACAAAATTAGTCATGGATTTGACCATGAATGGCTCCACTCTAAAGTGTACACTATGTTTGTAATGAAATGCTCCCCATTACGAAGTCGAGAGCCATTTGAGCTTAGCCATAATTTGAATTGGTCTTTCTCCTAACATTAATTTAGGTCAAACTGTACTTTGCTGAAATATATGTACAAGTCCTATATATCTGGTTTGCATGAATAACTTGTCTTTGTTATAAACCCCTAAACCCCTTCCCTATAGATCCTGTTTATGGTGCCAGTGACGGTGAGAGTGAAGATGATGTTGGAACGCGTTTTACTCCTCCGCCAGGCTCAGTCATCTACACCGTGCCCCCTCATGGTGCTTATCTCCCTCCAGGCACGGTCATCTATGCTCCCCCTCTGCCAGGTCTGTCTGTTGTTCCTGGTGCAATATTCTATGGTCCTCCTCCTGATGGTGTCAAACTAGTGTATGGACCTCCTCCCAGCGGACTGCAGATCCCTGTAATTCCTAATGGGACTCTTCACTGCAATGTGCCTGGCCATCAGGATATGGTGAGCGACAATATGTGAAGAATGCAGAATGTTATTCAACAGTTATACTGATGAAGACCTGCATGAAGACTTTCCATGGTGATGGTATTATTTTTCTCCAGGCACACTCTCTTAAAGAGGCGGAGCATTCTTTAAGAGAGCTTCGAGCAGACAGGGCTGTTAGTGAGCAGGAGCTGCTCAGACTGGAGGAACAGAGATCAGATCTACAGTTGGAGCTTAAAGAGTTGCGGCGCACTTTGAGCCGATTGCAGCGACACAGGTTAGTGAATCCACCTGCTCTCAGCCTAGTCTCAACATGCTCAGCAGTCAAACACCTGCTGACATCTGCACACATCTAAATTTGTTTTGTTGACACTTCAGTGGGTAGATACTAACATTCTTTAAACCAAAATATTTCTTGACAGTAAATTTTGCACAGTTCTCTTTTGAAACTATTTAATATATGGGTAACCTGTAATGCGATATGGACTCTTTCTGGCTGCAGGAGGCTTTTAGAGGGTTCATTAAGCCGTGCTGAGGAGGAGCAGTTTGTCATGGGAGAAGTGGAGGGCCTGGAAAAGACTCTGGCGAAACGCAAGTCCGAGCTGCAAGAGGCAGAGCGCCTCCTGCTGGAGGCTGAGACTGACTTGAAGAACACTAGAACCAAGGTCCATAAGAATGAATCTGAAGTCATTTTAAGTTTTCATTTACAAAGTGACATTTAGTTTTTGATTGCTTTTAAAACTCAATATTTACAACAAGTTTAAAATACGTCTTTATATTGAAAATACTTATTTTGATTGGTTTGGTGTTGATTTGTGCTTGTGTGTGTGAATGTGTAGGCCAAAGACAGTCTGCAAAGCTGTGCTGAAGCCAAAAGGCAGTTACAGGCAACAGAACAAGAGTTGGAAGAGATTGAACGGCAGACTCAAGACAGTGCCAAACAACTAGTACACACCAAACAGCAGCTCCGGTACAACTATGACTACGCAAATTAACTTTCAGGATTATATAATAGGTTATTCCACCTCAGCAGATTACATCTTAACTTTAGAATGTCATATCCATCACAGGGATCTCCAGGAAGAAGTTAAAGACCTGCAGAAAAATAAGCAGGATCAGCTGTACTCACGGCAGCAGGTACAAAAAGTGATTTCAGATCAAGATGCAGAGTTCCAGGAAGTCAACAAAAAGTTGGAGAGATCCCGCAATAAGTAAGGGTCCCTTCTGGTACAACGTAACAACTCCTCAGAAAGTGTCAGTTGACTTTCTTACCATGACTTTTGTGCCCAGATTAGATGCACTGCAGGAGGAGCTAAGAGAGAAACAGAGCCGGGAAGGTAAACTTCTCAAGAGCTGCAGAGAAGCAGAGGTCCTTTTAAGCCAGCGAAAAAAAGAACTGGAACATCTCAATACACAGGTAGCATTATACATTTAACTATCCAGTGAAAAAGTGACAATATTTTGATATTGCAAATGGGAATTTATGAATAATAATGACTTCTCCATCATGGTTTGCCATATTGGAGATTGCAGCATTTCCCAAAATTTCTAGTACAGGTGACTAACATTAATTGTGCCCCGAACCTGGCCCAGATGTCCCCAAGTACTTATAAATAACATAACTGTTACAGAACTGTTTGATCACACTTTCATATTTATTCCTCTGATCTGATCTAAAATCCCAACATCATACAGTCCACCAAATATGCATGGCCACTACAATAGAAATTACATTAGAATGCACTATTTATTCGTTGTTTATTGCCAGCTTTTTTACTTTGCAGGTACTGGTACAGCAAGAAGAGCTATCTCTGCTGGGCAGGAAGCTGAAACAGTGGGAGGAGGAGGAGGCCGTAATGAGGAACAGTGTGGAGAAGCACAGGAAGGACCTGGTAGAGGTGCTGAGGGAGGGAGAGCAGGATGCACACAGCCTGCAGCTACGAATTAAGGTCTTCCCCTACAGGCCCACTATTTGCAATGCATTAAAAGTCTAGTTCAATTAAAACACTTACAGTGTTAATAATGCATGAAAAGTAATAGGAACCAAATTTCCATGGGGAAGATTTCTATCAACCTTCTATCAATGACCTCAAGCTCTTAACATGCATTGGTAGTGGTGGTTGTTATTAGTAGTAGTAGTAGTAGTAATTGTTATTGTTAATTGATATTGTTGTTTTTATTATTAGTAGTAGTAATATTAGCATTATTATTATTCCTCAAACTCCTTGGTAATGGCCTTATTTGTGTTTAGGCACTACGTGTAGATGCGCAGGCTCTGGCTGTACAGAAGGGAGAGCTGGACTCTCAACTGTCAGAGAGGAAAAGCAGGTTAGCCCAATATAAAAAGGAGGAACAGCAAGTTCAAGAGAGTTTGCAGAACCTGCACTCACTTATCAGGAAGGACAAAGAAGGTAAAGTCACAGAAATTTTACTACATACTATTTAACATTGTTTTACACTTGGGGTGTCAAGTACTATTCACAAAGGGTCGGTGGGGAGGATGCAGGTCTTTGTTCCAAACAAGCAGGAGCTCACCTGATCAGACTGAGACCAAGTGGAATCAGGTGAACTCCTGTTTGGAGTGAAAACCTGCAGTCACACCAGCACTTTGCTTACACATCAGTGAAAACAGTTGTCCCTAATATTTTTTTTTCCACACATAACGAGTTTATCTCTATTCTATGTATAGAACTGAATCATGTGTTGGAGATGATCCAGCTAGAGAGTGCGGAGTTAGAGAGAGTGAAGGTTCAACACAACCAGAAGGTGGGACAACTGGAGAAGAGCCAGGAAACCTTGCTTCAAGTGAGAACTGAAAATAATTTTTGAACCCTAGTTTGCTGCATTTGAGTATGATTGTAAGCACAACTTGAGTACGATTGTAAGCACAACATCAATATCTCTGTTATTTGTTGTGCTTTATATTTGCCTGTAGTTCACAAATTTAAAACTTTTCATTTAGCAAATTTTGCTTCATGAAAATGAATAGAGTTTATCCAAGGACACCCTTTAAGTTATTTGTTTTTGAGTGTACAGTATGTATGTGTTTTTGCAGTTGCAAATCGACCTCCAAGCAGTGCAGGAGAAGCTTAAGGAGCAGCAGGAGGGGCAGAGGAAGTTGCAAGAGCAGTGCATTAACTTAGAGGCTCGTCGTAAACTTGCCCAGAGGTTCAAATTCTTAGTAACCTGTTCTAACCGATTGTCTCTTTCTAATAATAAACTGCAGTGCACATCTTTAAGGTTTAAGATTTTTAAAATATTATTCCTCTGTAATTATTCATTCTATGTGCTATACTGTGGGACTAATGCATCACAATCGGGGGGACAGATGTTTGGATACAGCAGAGGAGGAGGCGCAGGCAGCAGAAGCGAAATTACTGAAGATGCAGGCAGAGCTGGCAAAGCTGAAGCAGGAGCATAGACGTTTTCACAGTCTCAGAGAGGAGGTCAACAAAGATACTGTCTCTGCCCAGAGACAGCTAGAGGGTATAGATTTGCATCTTATTAAATTCATGAAATTTCATTTTATCTAGTGTGTTATAATATAATGTGTGGGTAATATGTAATTTTTGTCTCTTCCAGAGAGGTATGATGAGTTGAATAAGGTTAAGGAGCAGGTGGCACACTTTCAGCTTCAGCTAGAAGAAAACCGAAAGGTGCGTTATAGTCTGTGTGTTTGATTAGAACTTGATTTGATTCGTTTTTTTAGAAACTAGCACTATTTAAATTCAAACTGCTTTGATATTCTGTGTACAGGAAGTGGAACATTTTCAGCAAGAGCGGGACAGCTTGGCTCAGCAGCAGCGAGAGCAGAATGAGAAGATTCAGAGGAGACAGCAGAGAGTGGACAAACTGGAGCAGAAGCTGATGGGGCTAGAGGTGGTTGTGACCAAGAAGGAAGCCCAAGTTAGACAGCATGAAGAGGTAAACTGTGACATCAATTAGCTAGCTATTATATTATTATGGATATATGTGTGCTATTTCATAGATACGCCTGATGAGGTTGTGCTCAATAGACAGTGTAACAGGAATATCTAGGTTCTGTGGCATTATTTTGTCTCCATACATATCATGCAATAATAAATAAGGGTGTGAGGAGAGGCTCAGTTCAGGGATGATACATGATTTTTGGTTCACAAGAATGAAACGAGATGAGATTTTATCAATATTTTACAAATATCTTTAAAGATGAAATAGATGACTAGAAAAAGCCTTTGATTTGACTGAAAGGTGCATTTTGAAATTATGTAATTGAATATAGCAGTTTTCTTTTAATTATTTGCTTAAATTATTTGCAGCAGCACCTGGATAGAGCAAAAGGACTGCACTGTATGTTTTTGCTCCAATTTAGGTCTATTTTAAAATGAAAATGAGGGCAAACTATAAATCCAAGTACCTTGTCAATGCTCCAAGTGCAAAGTGTCTACCTGGTAGATAATAAACAGTGAAAATATTGCCACACAAATTACTTTGGAGACATAGAGTGCAGCGCTCTCCCTAACCACCTGCCCCGTTCCATTATGAAATTAAATTATGATGAAAAAACATAATTATACATAAGGTACATTTTCAAAGACAGACAACAAAAGTTATATTCACAGATGATGCTCTGTAGATGCATGTGAAAGCACAGCTTCCCCTCAGGGCTCTGAACACTAAAAGTAACAAAAATCATGAGCAGTCAAACTAGTACATTTAAACTTTCTGATTTTATGTATGTAAAACACCGCTTTGAAACTGGCCTTGACATGCTAAATGTCATTTTGTTATGTGTAGCACATAAATATTCAGCAGCAGCAGAGTTTAGATTTGGAGGAGCTGCAGAGACAACAGCAGCAGAAGCTACATTCCCGGCTGCAGGCACTAGAGGAAGCGCTGGTCCAGCGCGTGGAGAAGATGGAGCAAGTCACAGCTGCTGTTGATGATCTGGAGGAAAGGAGGTGCTTTCTAGAAGCAGACAAACAGCACAGTGCTGTGCTTCAACACCGAATTAAACAACTAGGTGAGTTCATAGGGCCACCATTCATCTTTATTTGGAATTTGTAAGGGCAAGGGGCATGTGGGCCTGCATAACAATTCCTAGTCCTCGTACCTGCACAACCTGAGTGCATTTATTGTCTAGGTTTAAAGGTTTAATTTATTGCAGTTTCTATTTATTACAACATAATAAGCCAGCTATGAAAACTATCACCGTAAAAAAAACTGCCTTTCTCTGTTCCTTGTGTGTGTGTTTGTGTGCAGAGGAGGAATTAGCTGAGAGAGAGGTTGTGCTAAATGCCAGAACTGAGGAAATGGGGAAGGTCAGGATAGAGCTGGAGACCTGCCGGTCTGACCTGCAGCATCTTCATGACACTTTGGCCACAGAAAGGCGATTCACAGAGGAACAGATTGCGGATGTTAAAAGTGCCAGTCTTTCTGATAAAGAAAAAGTGAGACACTGACCTTTTTCAACTCTTGCATAACCTTTAGCCTGTAATCTGCATTAATAGCAGTTATCCCTTGCATTCTTGTAAACTGTGTGTGTAGAAGTAAGAGAGATTGCACAAGGAGCTGAAAGGACAACATGCAGAAATAATGTTTTTCTGTATATGTATCCTCAGCTATGGAGCAAGGGAGAGGGAGATATCCATCTGCGAGAAATCAAGGACTCTGTGCGCTCTCTGAGGTCAGAAGTCAGAGCAGAATTGGACAACAGCCTGAAGGAGTTGGCAATGCATCCCATAGCATCCTCTGATACAGAAGACCTCGAGGAGAACCATCTCTCCGCTCCATTAGCTGTGAGGAAAGTCTCCTACAACACCAAAGTATGGCATGAGTTTTAGAGATCACCATAAAACGTTTAAGGAGTAATGAGTGAGAGCAAATAAACCTTTACTATTCCTTTCTGCAGGATGAGCAGTGGCGAGGAGAAGCATTAAGAGAGAGACTGAGTCAGCACGAAGATCTTCTGAAGGTATAGGTTTATCTTCAAATGTAAAAATTTGGTTGAGTGATCAGTTTCTATTCATTTTTTTATGTAATTGCTTGAATTAAGGGAATATGTGCTTGTTTGCTGTACTTTCCCTCACTCCAGGCACAGCTGCGCAGATCTATGTTCTCCCAGCAAGAGGCACTGAGTTTGCGCAGGCAACAGACAGAGGGCAGCATCCAGGGACTACGCAGACGGGTAGACAAATTGGACAAGCTGCTGGGCAAATCCAGCCACAATTCCTCCCACCCAAGCAACTCCAGCTGTGTAAGTTGGCACTGATTGATTCTTCTAAACCAATTTGAAATATGTTGTGTGAGGACAGCATTGTTTACATCACAGCTGGGGAATTCAAAGCCACCACACTAAACCTAACAGTAAGGTGTGTTTAAGCAGCAAAAGATCAAATTGCCCCACCACTTACATCTTCAACAATGGCCTTTGTTTTGTAAATAATACAAAAAATTGTTCTGTTTGCTAACAGACTCCATTGGTAGTGTGAAGTATTTAATAGTGTAAGCTTTCATGGTTTGCATTTGTTATTTCAGTCTGACATTAAGAGCTGGAGGCACCAGAGGAGTGAAGAACTCTCCTATAGTCCTGTTAAACTGAGCTCCTCCATCCCTGAAAAAGACCAAACACACCTTCTGAGCCAAGTGCATTAAATACATAAAAGAAAAAATCATCTTCTGTGAAGTGATGGAGCCAAGGGCCTCTCAACCTTGAGTGAAGAACAAGCTGAGAATCAAGTTGGGCACTTTGAGATGTACATGAGATAGCAAAAACATGGGGTGAAAGGAATTTTGTGGCATTGAGCATTCATTTTCTACTACCTCAGAGCCAAAAGTAGAAACAATGCTACTCATTTACTTTAGACATGTTTTTGTAATGTTTTACAAAGCTGTGTGCCTTTTATCTATATGCCACATCTAAAATGAGCGCTTATTTTGCATTGTGTACTCAGTATTGTCATGCTTGCTGATAAAGGCAATGGAGATTTTTGTACTTTTTTTACATAAGAAAACGCACTAGCAATACATCCGAGTAAACTATTTATTATAACAAATTTAAATGTGACTTTAGTACTATTGCAGTTCTAATTGTGTGCAATAAATTTTCTACAATTTTGTATCTCTTTTTGTCCTCCATCCACAGTAAAAACATAGTGATGCACTATCAGAGACAGTCTACAGCATTGTCTTTATTAACATAATTACAAACGTCACTTACAGAAGACATACCTCAGAGTTTCAGAGCAGGTTATATATGCTTTTTAAAGTTGTCACCAAGACATGGAAAAAAGCGAGAGAATGGGCTCCAAAAAAAATTGTTACAAAACTGCACGCATTTTCCTTAATCTCAAAACAAATTTAACAGATTTTTGGAGTGCTTCCTTATGCCTTTTCGTCCCCTTCAAATATCTTAAGTGTTTGATTTTGTTTAAGGGGCTATTTGGTAACTCAAGGTGAACTTGCTCTATCTGAGCCATCTCTACTTGTCTGATCCCCTCTGAATTCACTGTGGAAAAACTAAGTACTTAACCTAAAGGAATGCTTCTGAAGGGGGTCAATAGCCTAGGATTACTAGCTTATAGCATTTTAAGTTTAGTGACATGATTTTCTTGATTATGTGCTGTAGTTTAAAAACTGAACAGGATTTACAGGAAAAAAAGGACATGAGAGAAAATGATAAGGCAACAGAAGTTATAATTAAAAGATTAATACTCTGATATGTTAAGAGTTTATACAGAATTTGAAGGGCACTGAATTTTTGACTGTAAGTACTAAGGGTCATTCCCTCACCACGGTCAGTTAGTCATGGTCTGCCCCTTACATCACTTCTGCTGTTTGGGAAACTGAACATTTCATTCTGAACTAGGGCAATAAACTTAAGACTAATACGATAAAAGAGCTCCAGGCCATTGGAAACCAACTACAAAGTGCAAAAATGTTCTCATGGACGCAAAATGCGTGTCCTTTCAATATATTACTATCACTGTTCTACATCTTAAAACAGTTCGCTTCTGACGCAACCAAAAGAACAGCTGATTTTGTTTTAACAATACTTATCTTGTACAGTAGTTGTATATTATGTCTTGAATAGGTACAAACAGGGATAAATATGTGGTGATCTGTTACTTGTGACGATCCTAATTAAAACAGAATACAATATCAATTTTTTTCTTTTTAACAAAATGTACAATAACAGGTCATCATGCATCTCCTCTCAAGCACATTCTAAAACCAGATTCTGCCTAAATGTGTTATTTCTTTTCCACTTGAACAAGAATAAAGTATATCAAAATTTTATCTGCTTAAATTACCCCAATATTCCAACAGCTGCTGTACACAAGATGTTTCATTTACAGTTATGCACATCACTTTGCTTATTGATAAACTCAATCATTTTCAGTTTATCAGCCATCTAGATTAGTGTTCCATGGAGAAGACCTCCTCCAGAGAGTGCTTGCAGGGTGCCCAGGGACATGTTATGAACAGGCAAAATGAGTGAGGGGGAGGAAAGGAGAGGAGATGAATGTGACGGAAACTGACTGCCCTACTCATCCATCGCTCACAGCTGTCCAGCCCAAAAATTCTAACATCCAACTGCATGGGCAATCAACATGGAAGGACAGAGACAGAGAGTGTGGCAGAGAGAGGTCAAGGTGTGGGTTTGGAAGGTAGATACGGAAAGGAAGAGAGAAAGAGAGATAAAGAGAGAAGCAAGTCTTCATGGTCATTAACAGCTGCAGCCTTCCTTCTGGGGCTGTGCGTCACTGGAGAGCCGGCCACCTTGTGGGGCAGTGGGCTTGTGCTGGACCCCCGACTCAGCTGCGTTCAGGTCCAGGCTGCCGTCCTGAATGTTTTGGTAGATCTTCTTAGCTGCCTCCAGGAATGCGTCCTCCACATTCTCACCTCTGTTAAAATGACAATGTTCAGCATTACTGAAGACTGCAGGGCATGTTACAATCAAATCAAAATAATGAATACACTCCAACAGTGCATTTAGTAAAAATAAATAAACTCACGTTTTTGCGCTTGCTTCAAGGAACAATAGGCCTAATATAAAAGACAGAAAATAGTAGACAAATAATTTTAGGGTGTGGTGCAAACAGCAAAAGAAATCTCTGTATTCAAAATGTTTGCCCCTTAAAACAAGTACAGGGTGTAAAAATGCCTCCAAAATAATTTATTTAATATAATTATACAAATTAGAGAATTACTAGTAACAATTCCAGATAAATCTTCAAAGAGACTTCACAGGGGAGAATTGGCAAATGTAAAATAATTATTTTTCCCTGAATTAGTGTTATAGTACAGTATACATAATCAATTTCATAAAACATGCATCCTACCATTTTCTTCAGCAAACTGCTTTGCCTCCTCATATGTAACATCACGTTGGGCTTCAAGATCTGCTTTGTTACCAATAAGAATTATCACCTATAGAAAAAGATATTTAGAGTTAATGGCTCAATTAATATAACTGTGCCTGTACTTGGTCAGAGCAAATTAAAGTTATGGTGATTTTGAATTGACCCAATTCAGGGCCAGCAGCTGGCCTCTGTATCAGGACAACACACTTACTGTGTTAGGGTTAGTGAGATTCCTTGCATCAGTCAACCAGCTGCTGAGGTGGTTGTATGTGCTTCGCCTGTAGAGGAGGACCACCACGTAAAATAGAAAAAAATAGAAGAAAAACAACTACTTTTAATGCAAGGATCATCTAGGTTTTTCTTTGTGTGCATCCTATGTTACAGGACCAGTTCCAAATCATGAAATACCTCAAGCCTACATGCTTATGTCAGAGTTAAAGAAAACAGACTTCTGAAAAAGGCTGAAAACAAATATCTTTACCTGGTGATATCGTACACCATGAGAGCTCCAGCAGCTCCCCTGTAGTAGCTACGAGTGACTGCACGGAATCGCTCCTGACCTGCCGTATCCCAAATCTGCAGCTTCACTTTCTGCCCGCTCACCTCGATTATCCGTGTGCCAAACTCCACTCCGATTGTGTGAGGGCAGTCTGCCATAACTGATTTGGGTTAAAAGAACAGTGCTTTTCATTCTGCAACTCAGTATCAGTGAGAGAAATTATGGCATAAAAAGATTTACAGTGTGCGTCCAAGCTGCCACACCTCAAACTCATTAAGGCAGATTTATGCAGAACCAAGTGGACAATGGTAAACATCTGTACAGTGATTTTTGAAGAAGGGGTCAAAGGCATGCCCAGTGAGAGAGAGGGCAGACGGAAAAAATGCTACAAGGTTCACAGTCACACACATACCTAGAACACTACTTACATTTCTTTTCTGTGAACTGATGCAGCAAACCCGACTTTCCAACCCCCATGTCACCTTGGAAGGAAATAAGAAAAGGCCTCAATACGAGTAAATCTGGAAACGATGGAAAAATTCTGTCGAATAGAACACCACCTGCCACTGAGGGCCCACTTACCAATGATGATATATTTGAAAATATAGGAATAGTTATATGGTGCAGTCGTCATTTTGCTTCTGCAAAAGAAAATGTGGTTGTTATATTGCAAGCAGAAAACACAAACGACTTGTCATGCCTATTTTGAGAGGCCGTAGATTAACAAAATCGTGCAAAGTTAAGAGTAAGTGTAGCTAGCCTTAGCCAGCTAACATACTATTGTTCAGAGCATTAACCTGGCTAAAGCTAGCTAGTTGCTCCAAATTGGTTAGAAAAATAGTTGACAGAAACAGGCACGAGATATTTAACTTGACAACAGGACGATATACTGCACTGCATCTCCACAAATAACAAAAACACTCGTGTTCTTTACTCATCTATGATTCTGAGTTATGCATTTTTAGCCAGACATGTAAACAGCTAACGGTTAGCTATCCAACACCAAAGTGAACCTGATTTTGCACTCCAGCCAAGTCTACATCACTTTGCTTGGGATGTCAAGGTCCAGAATAGCGCATAAAGTAAGTCTCAATAAAGTAAACGTCTTTAAACCAAGAACAAAAATAAATGATACGGTCATTTCCGTGATCTCATTGCTAAAAGCGGTTAGCTTAGCTTTAGCCACAACGAGACTCACACAAACAGAGCAACGGACAGATATTGCAAAAGATAAAAACAGCTCGTAACGGGAACCCAGGCCAGTTTCAGAAACTCCACGATTAAGAAACCATGTAAAGGACCGTGTGCTAAAGAGGTTTACCTAAAAATATCGACCCGGCTCTGGGAGATCTGGGCAGGCTCGCAGGGATGGCGGACTCTCTCTTCCTACACGGATCTCCTACCAAAACACTGGCCGAGGTGCCCTCTGTTGGACTCTGAAGGGAACTGGCGCTAACTAAGCCCCTTTCTGGAGCTACCTCATTGCGCCGGTTCTGTGGTAATGCCCGAAACATAACGAAAAAAACTGCCAGTATCCAGAGACAGGAAGGAAGAAAGAAATGTCCACATCTATAAGTCTCAAAAACAATTCGGTTAAAGACAGCCAACATCCTAGTCCTGCTGTCGCGGGCCCCAACGTGTGTTCAAGGTGTCGATACCTTAGTTCAGGATGCAGATTGTGTGACGAGGAAAATTTAAAATATATATGCAGTATATATTTCATATATGTATATTTATATGTATGTGTGTTATCCGTGTTTGTGTGTGTCTGCGTGCGTGTGCGTTTGTTCAATTTGAGACGCAGCCTGTATGAAGGGAAAATAAAGGTATTTTATCATAAAAATGCATTGTGTGCAGTCAACTCGGAAAACACACACACACCACACACACAATAACAAACACAAACATGAAAAACATGAAACAAACACAAGCATAGGAAATGATATATGGATTCATACACACACGTGTATGTGTAGGTGACATTTGCGAGATTAATAAAGTCATCAGGGGGTCGAGACAGCTGCCTTCAGTTTAGTACGAAGCCTGTATGAAGGGGGAAATATAAAGATGAATCTTCAACACTGCAACGATTTTATAACGACATATAAATGATAAAATGATGCTAAAACATAATAAAAAGAAACCAAATGGCTTTCCACTTTCCTCAAGGTATCACCACAAATATAAAGTTTCATATTTTAATTTTGGAATAAAACAAAATAAAATATGTGAGCCTGGCGTTAAACTAAAATGTAAGTAAATGTGATGAATTCAATTAAAGTAAACATAACACAATATAAACGTTTGATGACATTCCAAATATTTTGCCAAAGCAGATCTAAAATGAAACTAAATGGCTTTTTGCTAATCTAGGCTATCACTGCATTGAACACATTTAATATTTATTGTAAATTAAAAAGAAATGATGAAAAAGGTCCGGTGTGACCTCTCGTGGTATCAAGCAAATTAATTTTCCTGTGTTGATGATGTAAAAAAAATAAGCTTCACTAACAATTAAATGCAAAATTTATATAAATATTACATTTAATTAAGTGTGACAGTACAATTTGATTAAAAAAATTATTTAACCAAAACACATATTTTTCCATGTCCATGTGTAAAAATGTCTGAGGCTCATGTCCTTTAAATGTTGTGTGTGTTCGTGTTTGTCTGTTTTGTGTGTGTGTGTGTGTGTGTGTGTGTGTGTGTGTGTGTGTGTGTGTGTGTGTGTGTGTATTTTCCAATAGTTAATAATTTAACCTCTGGTCCACAGAAAATATGGGTGTGGTTTTTCACAGTGGGAGGGGCTTGTGCTGCAGGTAACTAAAGCCCACCCGGCTCAGTAGTGACTCTTCCTGCTCAACTCTTTCTGAACTAGTGTGCTGATCTAGACGTCTGCCTGCAGGTAACAGGTCATATCCAGTGTTTTGTGTAAAGCAACAGACTGATTGCTTCTAAAGTTACTTCTCTCTTTTCTTGCCTTGCTGTTCTCTGCAACATTTCAGAGAAACCACCTGAGATGTATTGGCTTTCTATAAAAGAATGTGATGTTTTCACATTTTAGCAGCCTCTTGGCTATTTATTGTGAAGCAGGCATTTTAATTTAAAGAATCTGATGATGAAGCAGATTCTTATGTATGTCAAAAATACCTGTTTTGAAGTTATTTATATAAAATGAACACTTTTTTCCTTCTCTGAAGCATGGTTTATCATCCCGAGTTTAAGAAAGCTGGGCAGAAGCCTGGAATTCAGATCTGGAGGATTGAGAAAATGGACTTGGTGGCAGTCCCAGAGAATCTATATGGAAGCTTCTACACAGGAGACACTTATATTGTCCTCAGTACCATCAAGCAGCGTTTAGGAGGTCTGCAGTACGACCTCCATTACTGGCAAGGTGAGTCTGTGATCTGTTAATGCACTTGTGAGCAACTAAGGTACTTGTCTTGTTTTTGGAATCTGAACGATGCACCTATTTTAACACCACCTCCTCTTTGTCTTCAGGCAATAACTGCACAATAGATGAGGGTGCGGCAGCAGCTATATTCACTGTGCAAATGGATGATTATCTTGGAGGGACACCTGTCCAGTATCGAGAGGTCCAGGGCTATGAATCAAAAACATTTGTTGGCTACTTCAAATCTGGCCTGATGTATATGGTGAGCAGGCCTACATTTTTAAACAGTATCCATGCAGTATCAAAAAAATCCTTCAAAATGATTAGAAATTTAAATATGGTATAGTTTAAATATTTTAAAACAAAGTCTTTTAAAATTTGTATTGAATTCTAAGGGCAGTTGTTAAGGTAGTTCCAGGCCAATATATAATTAGATTAATGTACAACCGCAAAAAATATTTTAATATAACATAATTCTTGACCTCAGGATTCAATTATTGATTTGCACTTGAATATTATTAAACATCTTACAATACATAATGCTGCTTTTGGACTGTGTGAGTTCCATTTAAGTCCCACTTTTACCTCAGCAAGGTGGAGTGGCCTCAGGGTTCAGACACGTGACCTCTGTTGAAGGCAGGATACAAAGGGTACTCCATGTCACAGGCAGAAGAATAGTGAGGGCCACTGAGGTTCCTGTGAGCTGGGACAGCTTCAACCACGGAGACTGCTTCATTCTGGATCTTGGAGAGGCAAGGGAATTTCAGTGATCCATGCTGTTTACATCTATTTTATGTCAGTCACAACATTAACTGTGAACTGAAATTGTGTTTAATGCTGGCATGTGTGAATTCCTATGATCATTATTCAATTTTTTACTGTGATTTATCCCAGACCCTGTTCCAGTGGTGTGGCGCCAAGAGCAATCACTTTGAGAGGCTGAAAGCCACCAATGTTTCAAAAGGTATCCGGGATAATGAGCGACGTGGAAGAGCAAAATTGCACGTATGTGAAGAAGGGTCAGAACCTGACCAGATGCTGGAGGTTCGTATGGATGTTTTTCCATATTTTGACCAAAGGTTTTCAAAATTTGACCTAAACTGAACTGTAAATTGTGGAATAGTTTACTGCTAATTACAAGAATAAGCTGTATATTTCTGTATTTGAGGATTTTATCTATGTACACTATGTGGACAAAAGTATAGGGACCCCAGACTGTTACACCAACAGGACCTTTGATGACTTTGCATTCAAATTGCATAAACACTGTAATATAGAGTTGATCCCACATTTGCAGCTATAACAACTTCCACTCTTCAGGCTTTCCACAAGATTTTGGAGTTTCTGTTGGAATTTTTGCCCATTCATTTAGTAGAGAATGTATAAGGTTAGGCCTGGATCGCTATCTCCATTCCAGTTCATCCTAAAGGTGTTAGATGGGGTTGTTCCAGTCATGCTGGAAAAGTAAAGGTTTGTCCCCAAATTGTGTTCACTAAGTTGAAAGCATGGTGTTGTCCAATATCTCTTGGACTACTGAAACATTAAGACTACCCTTCCCTGGAAGTAAGGTTCTAGCCCAAACCCTGAAAACCAGGTGTGTTCCACTACTTTAGTCCAAATATTGTACGTGTGTGTATGTTTGGATGCAAAGGTTTTGGCACCTTTAGTCCAATTTTGATTGAGAATAAGAACACTTCAGCAGAAAACACACTGCTGCAAAGTAAAATACATTAACTTTGAGTTTAACATGCTGGAAGAGATAAAAAATAAACTGTAATATAATCCTTTAAGGTTCTTGGACCGAAGCCTGAACTCCCTGATACTGACTGTGATGATGCGGAAACTGATGCATCAAATAGGAAGATGGCCAAGTTATACAAGGTAAAGCCCAACTCTGCCCATTTCATTTTTGTTCTTTTTAAAATTGAAGTCAGTGGGAGGATTTAATGCTCTGTAAAATCCAACATTAAGGTGTCAGATGCCAGTGGAAACATGTCTGTCACTCTGGTGGCAGGTGAGAACCCTTTCTGTCAGGATGTGTTGGAGTCCACTGACTGCTTTATATTGGACCATGGCTCCAATGGCAAGATCTTTTTCTGGAAAGGTTTGTAGTGAAGCGATGTATAGATCAGTGTAATTAATTTATATGTATTTTGGCATCCCATGGCTCTGTGCAAATTAAGCAGAGACAGAACAAAAAAGTTTTTTTGGAAATTGACCAAACTAAGCAGTTATAATCATTAAAGGTAAAGAGGCTAGTCCTGAGGAGAGGACTGCAGGGATGAAGGCTGCAGAGGAATTCATCCAGAAAATGGACTATCCAAAGCACACACAGATCCAAATCCTGCCTGAAAACGGGGAGACTCCTCTGTTCAAACAATTCTTCAAGGTCTGGCATGATGTGGGCCAGTCAGAGGGGATGGGGAAAGCATATGTGCCCAAAAGGATCGCCAGGATTGAGAAAGTGCCTTTTGATGCCTCTACATTGCATGACTCAAGTGCCATGGCTGCTCAGCATGGGATGGTGGACAAAGGGGATGGAGATAAAAAGGTAAATGTCATAATTATAAACGTCATATTTTTAATGTCATATTTAAGTTATCTGCCCTATATACCTATATGCAGTATTAAGAAATGAGTGAAAGCTTTCATTTTGTCTCTAATATTTTTTGTCTCTCAGTATATGTTAAAGTTCTTCTCTCTCTTTCTTATTGTGCTTTGTCTTATTATTGTTCTTTATTTTTTCATTTTGACTATCACTATATAAAGATTTGGCGCATTGAAGGATCAGACAAAGTGGAGGTTGACCCCTCAGTTTACGGAGAGTTTTATGGAGGAGACAGTTACATCATTCAGTACAGCTACCAGCATGGGGGCCGCAGAGGCCAGATTATCTACATATGGTGAGGAAGTACAGACACAGCCAACGCCCCACCCAGATAGGGTGGTGTACATTTGAATGGGAGGACTTGGCTGTGGGCCAGTGGCTTGGTCTCTTCATATTACACTCTTGTGTAATCGTATCTGACTGGGTCACCTAACCGTGTATTAGGTCACCTAACCGTGTAACCACCTTGATGAATTAGGATGAGTCATTCATATGAAAAGGCCATTGTGTATTAATTACACAATATTTTGGTTCCCAGGCAGGGAGAAGACTCCAGCCAAGATGAGAGAGGAGCTTCCTCCATCCTGGCTGCTCAACTGGATGAGAAGTTAGGTGGAGGTGCAGTACAGGTATCTTATAGATTGAACAATTGTATTGCTGCCTCATATGTTAACCACTACCTTATGTCATGTAAAACTTCAGTAAGTGAATTTTTTCACATTGCTCATGTTTTAATTCAACGGTTTATGAATAGATATACAAATGGGACATTTATCCACTTATATGCACAGTTGCGGATTTTTTTTAAATCTAGCCATTGGACCATGTCGTATAAATGTTTTTTTCTCCAAAGAAAGGAATTTAACAGAATCTTTTACTAAAACATTTCATTGTTTTATTTATTCATCAATAAAACAATATAGTGTTGGAGTAAACATGAAACAATTTACAAATTTAGGTCTACAAAAGCTGACTTTTTGGATTTGTATTATAGAAAGACAATCTGTTTTGAAAAATGGCTGTGGGACTGGCAGAAAGATGGATACAGCATGTACATATTACCCAGCAGCCTCCATGTTCTAGGTACGAGTGGTTCAAGGCAAAGAACCTCCCCACTTTATGAGCCTGTTTGGAGAAAAGCCAATGGTGGTGTACATGGGTGGGACGTCCAGACAAGGTGGCCAGTCGAAGGCTGCAGAGGTCCGTCTATTCCAAGTGCGGTCCAGCACTGCTGGACACACACGGGCCATCGAGGTAAGTGGTGTTTATTTTCTATTTCAGTGACCATCCATAACTTTATTTGCTATATGAGAAGTATGGAGGACGGCACTATTTCAACCTTTTAAATGATCTTGCCATTCCAATCATAATAAAGGTTGATGCTATGGCCTCTAACCTCAACTCCAACGATGCCTTCGTTTTGGTGAGCCCATCAGGCTCAGTGCTGTGGGTCGGTCAAGGTGTCAGTAATGCTGAGAGACAGGGAGCTAAACAGCTCGGTGAAACCTTGGGTGTGGAGGTTTCTGAAGTTATAGAGGGCGAAGAGGAAGGTATGGTGGTGTTAACATGACCATTTCCTTGTATGTGTGTGCTTAAGCATTCTTTTTAAATGGTCAAATATTCTAGTTGTGTTGTTGAGGGGGTGTGAAATGTCCGCTTTTCCTTTGTTTTCATATTTGTTCCCATTGTTGTTTATGTAGATAAGTTCTGGCAAGTACTTGGAGGAAAAACTGAATATCGAACCTCTGAAAGACTGAAGAGCAAAATCGACTCCCATCCTCCTCGTCTGTTTGCTTGCTCTAACAAAACAGGACAGTTCCGTGTGAGTTAATTGTCTTTTCCAGGCCTACAAAACTGATTTCCCACGCCAGTGTGTGCGATTCAGGAAATATTTACACTGCCTAAATGCCAATCGATTATATTGAAATGTGTCTTAACTCCTTGCTTATCTTCAGATAGAGGAGGTACCAGGAGAGATGACTCAAGAGGATCTGGCTCCTGATGATGTCATGATCTTGGACACTTGGGACCAGGTACGCAGGAGGAGATACATGAGGGGGAAAACTGTGTGTTACAGCAAAACCTATTTAGAAAACGCTGGTTTATACTGCTAATTCATGATGGCTGGACCAATAAAATGATCCTCCATGACTTCCAGTTAATCCTCTTTTTGGGCCTTGGTCCGATATACGGTTTATAAATTGTTTTTTGTCCCCAAAGGTCTTTGTCTGGACTGGAAAAGAAGCAAATGAGGAGGAAAAGACTGAGGCCATGGCATCAGGTATTACCTTCACAAGAGAACAATATTGGTGAAGTTTTTGTTATTAAAATATATTTTTGAATAATTCAGCAAACACAGAGCAGACAATCTATTTCTCAAACTCCTCAGCTGCCCAATACATTGCAACGCATCCTGCCGTCAGGGACCAGAGGACACCTATTGTGAAGATAATGCAGGGCTTTGAGCCTCCCACATTCACTGGATGGTTCTTAGGATGGGACCATGACTACTGGAGCTGCAGCACAATGGAACGAGCCATGGCTGCATTACAGGCCTGAACTTACAGTGAACTATAGAAGTGACACCACCAGTGAGTCTGATTCCGTAGATTGTCAGATTGACAAGATAAAAAAAAAAAGTATAAAATTTGTATTACTACACATTCATCAGTGTACCGCATACCGAGTTCACACCAATTGGGGTACCAATTCATTTTTAATATTGTTTTTTTGCAAACAGTGAAAAAGACCGGCACAAATCTTAGCGGGCCTGGGATATTTTTTCAGACCCATAAAGTTTAAGATGAATAAAAAAACTATTAATTCATATACATACATATACAGTCTTTATGCAAACTTTAATGTACTAATAGCCAGTTTTTTCTTTGAAGGAAAATCTGCTGCTATGAGTGAGTGTTCTTCTCCTGAGCTAGTACACCTTTTAGAATATGTATCAATTGACTACCTGCAGAATCCTATTTCATAAACCAAAAAAACCCCAGACAACTTTCTTTTTCCATTTCATGCCTCCTTATCATGATCGTAAATGTCAATCTTCATCATCATCAATATCTTCTTTGATGTCCTGAAAGATGTGAGAGAGAAGGAAGCTCTCGTGTTGAGTCTCCCCCTCGTCACCACTGTCCTCAATCTCATTTTCTAAGTTTGGCAGGACGTTCTCATAAAGAAAGTCGACTATGTCTGGTGAAATAAAAAGAGTTTAAGAAGCCAAACAAAGTGTTTCTAATGCTAAATGTGTTGTCATTTCTTAAATAGTCATTTCTTAAAATCAGAACCTAATGTAATTTAAAACTTCTTACCACCAAAACACTTAGACTGCCAGTGTGGTACATGACAAATTTTCAGTTTGTGCCATTTTCTTTGCACATATGCTGGAGGAACATCCCTGTAAAGGAAGGAAAATAGAAATATGTTACACAGAGAGACAAAAAACTAACATTGATAGTGCCCGTCCATGGTCACTTAGATGCCCGGCCAGTTGGTCCACTCTGGCGCCGGCTACTCGAATACAAATACGAATACTTTTCCCGTTCCAACATATACAAATAGTGCCCGCTCTGCACACCCCTAATTACATACATACATATACACACACATTATATATATATATATATATATATATATATACACTAACACACGCACACTATTTGTACTGTGTTTTAAATGACAATCTTTACATTATATCAAAATATAAAACTCAAATGAAGAGAACATATGCCAATAGGTTCAAGTGCAATAAGGCCTGATCAAAAGAAGCCTTCAGAAGTTTCAAACTACTTGGGCAATCACACAGGTATGTTTACATTTGAGAAAAAAAATGCTATGTTAAAGAAATAAAGAAATGTCCAAAAAGGATATGGAACTGCAAAATATATAGTTTACTAATTCAACAAGCCCATACTAGGTTCAAGTGGGTTTGTATTCTAGGACCAGGGTTGAGAACTTGAGAGTTCATGAAGAAACACATAGAAATACCACAGAGTTTACTGTGGTTACTGTAAATCAAATATCGGATGTAGTTGGTTTTATAGACCATGCTTACCCAACCACTGTTGTTAGGTCATCCCAGTTGACATAGGCAACATCATCTACTTGCATTTCATACATCCTGTGGAGAAAAGGACATATTTTAACCACACAAAATAAGATGTTCTGTACCCTGGAGCAATCAGATACAGGAAGGCAATTAATATGTATTTTGCTCTAGAGAGCGGCACCCTCCGATTAATTTTGTTTGGCATAACAGGGTAAATAGGACTTCTTTCTTAAAAGGAAACTGCACATATTTTTCAGAAATTGTGAGAAATAATTTAATGATTGTGTGAAATAATGAAATAATGCAGAAAGTGATAGCAAATATTCCTTTCTGGAAAAACTACCTTCAGAATTATTCGAAATTCATAGCATTTAATTGCCTCCAAAAGCTCCCTTACAGAAAAGTACGGTATCAAATGGCTTCAAAAAGACCTGATGCCGGAGACACTGTTTAATTATAGTGTTGTGCTTTTTTTATCTTTGCATATAAAAGGGGTGTATGTAGGGCAAAACAGTGCACAAAAATAATGTACACTCATGACATTTGTACCATTGTTAACAACAAAAAACTTTTCAGTACACTTGATGTTTTGGATGATGAAAAAATTACATATTTGTGTATCTAGCTCCTGCCACCACCAGGATTCTCTACAATGTGCCATTTCAGTTCAGTTTTATTCATATTTTTTTACAACCAAGTTGCCATAAAGTGCTTTACAGAATTCTGGTCTAAGCCCCTGGTGACAGAGGTGAGGAAGAAATCCTGGGAGGAACCAAAACTCAAAAGGGGAACCCATCCTCCTCTGGTTGACCCAGTGGGAAAGAAAACTAACAAGAAGGCCTTACTGACTTACTGACAGACACAATGGCCATCTACCGCTAACAGAGTTGGTACAGTTGAGTCAATAAGAGTAGCTGTGCATATTCAGAATTTCTCATCAAGCATGCAGAAATGTTTGACATCTGTTGAACTCCTGACAAAATTAGATTGTCCAAATAGCAAGCGATGACATCTGACTGGTCAGACATTTTTTGGCTTTGCTCACCAATGCACTTTGGTTCATAAATACCAAATGACAAAAATAAATAAACATGAAATCCTAAATGAATTGTATATCTGGAGATATAATGCAGTTTTGAAGCCACACATGAAAGTGACTTGAATCTGTCTGGAATACGTGGAACTTTATGTGACTGTAATAAAAGTCTTTATACCCCTATGGATGAACATGGTCACATGCTTTCTCTGACTACGACAACTTGCCTCTTAAAAGAAAGGGCTCTATTGATCTCAATATGAAAACAATTAAATGAGAAAACTTCACAGGAACTTACGCCTTTATAAGCTTTATTTTCACTTTATAAGATTCCTTTCCTCGCTTCAGAGCTCCAGAGGACATTTTCCCAGCCAGAACTGACATCCTTAAAATGCAGGAAATACGTAACAAAGACCACAACCAAGATTGACAAAAGATAAACAACTATTTTCTAAATGTATTTTAATACATTCCTAAAGTCAAATGTCTATTGTGACCATAAATGAAAATTCTCTCACCATTTCTCTCTGCATTTGGTCCAGCATCGAGTTTTCACCTTTGCAGCAATCTTCTTCCAGGGCAGGTTCTTGTACAATGTTTCTCTACTGACTCTACTCTTGGTGCCTTCAAGTGAGACATGGCGTACTATGTGATCTCGCACAGCTCGCAAAAGCCTTTGTTCCTCCGCCTTGGACCATTCGCCTTCCAAAACAGCTGGGTGACCAAAACATATTATTAACACTGTGTCAAATTAGTTGGACCAAAAAAAAAAAAATATATATATATATATATTTTTTTTTTTTCAGTTAGAACATACCATTATTAAGCTGGGCAAAACGTTTCTGAAGTGAGAGGGCACTACGTCCAGTCAACTCTGAAATCTTCTTCCATTTATTACCATGCAGCGTCTGTAATTTGCGCAATGTGTGAATTTCTTTCTCTGAAAACCTTAGAAAATAAAAATGAAAAAGGTTACTTAATGCAAATTAATTTTGGAAATGGTATGTTCTACTGTCAATCAAGCATTTTCTCCAGCACCTAATAAATGAAACCTCTCTTACTGGCCCTTGTGATTTTTGTCGTCAAAGTATCTTGTTCCACGAGCATAAATGTCATGACAAGACCTGGGAATTCCATCCGCTGTTAGGACAAACGATTGGATTGGACAATTAGAGAGTTTGCTGGTACAATTCTGATCATCTTAGAGGAAAAAACTTGCATGCACTCACCTATTCTTTCAAAGAATCTGTGTAACCTCCTAAGCTTCTTTATGTTCTTTTCATTCTCGAAGCGACTGGGAAAAAACAGCTTGATGGCACTATCTATCCCAGTAAGTGCCATAAAGTCTTCAACGTTCTTCCTTAACCTCTCGCTTTCTTCCTCAGTGAACCTTCCGTGACGTAGAGGAATGCCTGAGAACATACTATGTTACCAAATAAAGCCTCTAACAGCATGGTCTAGTCCTTCAAGCTCAGGGCACCAGCAGGTCCCTAGGGATATCCAATAAATATGCACTCAAACATTAGCATAAGAAAACATTCAGAATTCAAAATGCATTCAAAAGAGATCCACTCACCCATCTTCTTGAAATCCTTATACCGGGGCAAGTCATAGCGAATCATGTTAACTATAGCCTGTGGTTCTCGTGATTCTATATTTGGAACAAATTCTTTAAGCTCCTCTAAAAGACTGACATCAACCTCATCAGTGCTGCCTCTTTTTCTTCCCTTCGCTCTGTTGCCAGTACCAATTTGCACTGTAGGATTTGCCAGCTCAACATCACATTCATTGTCCTCCAGGTTAACCTTTAGGTTTTTGTTATTCCAACCAGTCTGTGCATGTTTTTCAGTTGCAACAACAGACATCAATTTGTTGATTTTGTCTTTGTCCTTGTGTTTATCTTTGCTTTTCTTCTTCTTCTTCCTAATTTGTTCTTCACTTCCCTTTTGGCATTTTGCATTTGACTCTCCGTCTTCTAATGAACAAGTTACATCCACTTCTATTTCAGCTGGGTCTACAGACCCTTTCTCATTCTGAGACTTTTTCACCCTTTTTATTGAACAGCTCAAAGCATTCTCATCCGTCAGTCTCGACTTCTCTTTCTTTTTCTTTTTCCTCGGAGGCTCTTCATGAGGTGATGCAGCATCCACATCCGGTTGAAACACTCTGTCTGAAGGTCTCACGTGACTGTGAATGTCCTTAATGACAGTCTTCTTTTTCAGACTGCCTTTATCCTGACGGCTCTCCGTATGCAATTCAGAACATTCATTTTCACTCTCCTGGGCAGGCAAGTCTAATTTGTTTCGCTTCTTTTTAGCTTTTTTCAAACCACATGGCAATGCTTCAACCATTATTGAACTATCCAACGCGCAACTGTCCACGTCTATTTGTGATGCATGTTTTGCATCACTGCCCCCCTTCAAAGTATTCTTGTCCTTGGTTTTTCCCATGTTCGAGACTTCAATAACTAACTCAGAATTCCAGTTCCTCTTCTGTAACCAAAACAAAGCAATGTGAAATGATCTATAGCAGCAGCATGAAAACCCATTACTGAATTATTATATATACAAAGTATTCTTGTTTTTCAACTTATAAATACAATTTGTATTAGCCTACTCTATACATTAGTAGGGGCTTCTGACTGCTTGTACATCTTCTATGACCAAACTAAAACAATGTGAATACACAGAAAGAATCTACAGCAGCAGAAGTAAACCCCACCACCCATGCTGGTACGATTAATAAGATTTTACACTTAAATAAAGACAGCCTGCTCATGACTCTTCTGTAACTAAATTAAAGCAGTGTGAAGACACAAAAGTTCTCCAGAACCGTTACGGGGCTCATACAATTCTACATCTGTAAAATGTTTACACCATTTAATATCACTGTATTCTTACAGCAAACCGCAATTCTTGAGCAGTATCCTATGTAAAGTGTAACAATGGGCCCAATATAACATCAATACAGGGACTCCATGTAGTATTATTTAGTTGTTTTTTAAAGAGCCAAAGGCAAATAAGTAAAATTATTTCAATCAGTTCTCTACATACTCGTTTCACCAAGGCATCTTTAAGTATTAGTCACCTGGTGCAAGCCGATCATTTACTGTTCGAATCGTTAGCCAAAGTTAACGTCTGCTAGTTACATCCCGAAAATAATTAAACAAGGACCATTATTGACATGTCAAGGTTTTAAATGCTGCCTAGCAGCAGTGGTTACTTCGTAAATTTTAGTGTTTACCTGCAAAAAGCCGCTGATTTTACAAACGTGGACGCAACAACCACATGTTTTGCTTCCTGTAAAGTTCAAACGTGGAACTCTCTCTCTCTCGCTGTATTGTGACACTCTGTATTAGATTTACTGCCCCTAGTGTACAGAAGAGTAAGGTGTTGGTATTAGGAGCTACATTATATGGTCAAAAGTATTAGGACACATTTCTGAGGATTGCGCTGGGCCCCTCACTTCTAGTGAAGGGCTTAATAATAATGCTCTAGTAGAGCAAGACAACACCATGCTTCCAAATTTGTGGACACAGT
>JBBMFX010000037.1:4198064-4208907 GCA_037832545.1 Rhabdalestes septentrionalis | reverse complement strand
CTGAAATGGAGACTGCGAGCCTGGAATTTTTGTCAAACATCAGTGTCTGACCTCATAAATACTGTACAGAATGAAAGAACAGAAACTCCAAAATCTTATGGATAGCAGCCCAAGAAGAGTGGAAGCTGTTGCAGCTGCAAATCGGAGACCAACGCCATATGAAAGTCAATGTTTTTGATTGCAGTTTCACTAAAGTGTTGGTGTAATGGTCAGGCGTCCTAATACTTTTATCCATATAGTGTATTTGTAACAATGGAATATGTCATTAGTGGCTAAATGGTTGATACATAAATAGCTATTATTTAAATCCACATTTATTAATGAAACTAAATTAAAAAATAGCATTTACAAGTAGTATTATCCAGGTCATTTAAGACAACCACCAGGTGGCAGTATTTCTCCCCAAGTCTGAGAAACTGGACCCCAAAAATCTCCTACAAGTGCTCTTCTGTTTTGAAGGTTATTTTTGGTTTGTACATATCCTGCCACCAGCTGACTTAACTTATGTCTCAACTAAAACAACGAACCAGCAGCCATTAAGAATGGCTCCATCCTTTAACATAATCCCCTTCTGTCCTCCCACTGTCAAATCTATCTCCTTCTTTATCCACTTTGTTAGGCCGAAGTCTGCATTCTGTGGCCACCTTGATCAGCATATCCTTCATCTAATTCTGCCTCATTTCAACTTCATCAACTCTTCCAGCGGAGCAGAAGGGAGGATGAAATGAGCCAACTCAATCCTCTACTTCTCCCTTTGTTATCCACATTACTTAAACATAATGTTCTCGCCGAGCCGAGCCCTCCCAGCGCCTTTCTGTCTTTTCACACTCATCCAGTCATTCTGTCCGTCCCTGGTGGGATAAGAAGCCAGTGTCAGGCCTTTGCCTTGCTCGCACCCCTCCCTCTGTCTCTCGCTGTTCTCCAGGGTTATTTGATATGCCCCTTCTGACTGATGCAGAAAATAGGATTACTGTATTTAAATGACTATGATAATGAACTGCACGTATCTTGCTATGGTCCCACAAGATCAAGGATTTCTCGTTCGTTCCCATTGTGAGCCGTTTTAGCTACAGCTTTTTGGCCATGCTCCGGAACAATGGCAGAGTCATCTGTGAGGATTTAGGCTTTTGTCGCCTCAGTGTTGCCTGATGTTACTCTGTTTCTCCTCTCCTGTGACTTGCTTTTTTAGCAGTAATGCAGAACACTCACCCCCAGCCTGCCAAGAGTCAACAAAGACTTGCTTTCCTTGTTCAGGAGTGAACTCGCAGTGCTCTAATTGCAGGGAGATCCTGCTAAAACACTTGGATCTTGGGGACGAAGTGATTCCCACACTTTGTGTAGCTGCTGTAGGTTTTGTGGTATGGTGTGGTGGAGCAGTTCATCATCAGTGGAGTTTTGTCTGCTCCAGGCAGTTTTGATGTATGGCTGTCCCGCTGGATAAGGAGGCATATATCATAGTAATATACAGCAGTGCTAATGGTCCTCAGAGTGTACAGGAGATGGATTGGACTAAGTTGTAGGTAGCATTGCGTAAATATAGGGACCCGAGCCTTGGCTATGTGTTTGAGAATGTGCATTGTGCTACCACTACCCCTTAAAAATAAAGGTTCCAAGAGCAGAAGTGCAACTCTTTGTTTCCCAAAGAACCTTTCAATGTACGGTGCCTTAAAGAAATGTCCTTTCTAAATGAGAAGCCTGTGAGTGAATAACATTTTTAATAAACCTCTACATTCTATATGCTCTACACCAGTTAAAGGTATTTTCCTAAAACCATACATCCAAGCTAAGACCTACGAAGGAACACTTATTCTAGATTCTCATCATTTTCTCTACATTCTACAAAGGTTCTACATCAGTTAAAGGTTTTGCCAAGAACCACATGTCTCAGCCAAGACCCACAATGGAACATTTATTCTAGATTCTCATTTTCTCTTGTCTTCTCTTCTCTTCTCTTGTCTTCTCTCGTCTTCTGTTGTCTTCTCTTGTCTTCTCTTGTCTTCTCTTGTCTTCTCTTGTCTTCTCTTCTCTTCTCTTCTCTTCTCTTCTCTTCTCTTCTCCTGTATTCTCTTCCTCTCCACCAGAGTTAATTCCCTTTTGATGAGGCATGGCAAATAAATCCCATTTTCATGCCTGTGTTCCCTGATGGCCAGTAAATGAGAGATCAGGGGGAGGAGATTTGGGGCTTCTGTTGTTCTCAGTACCCTCAGTGGGCCCTGCTGGGCAGCAGGCCGGCTGGGTCCCATTCAGTGCCTCCTATTCATGCTCATTAGTGCTAGCTTAAGCACACTACGTACTGTAGCCTGTGTCAGATTTGGAAAAAATCTCAGATTGTGCTATGTTGTGTCTTAAATCTAAACAGTATGTAAGTTATTTTAAGTGCAATCATCCGAGCACAGATCCATCTGGACAGACTGGTTTACAAGCTTCCAAGGTCAACAAAGGCCAGAAAACCTACTTAAGCCCAAAAATGACATTATGTAACACCAGTAGGAAAGTTCTAGCTGGACACAGTAGGCAAAGCCCAACCCAAACTTCTATTAAGGTCAGCTAAATTATACATTAGATAAAGGTACAGAGTAAGAATGTAGTTAGCTCCATAGACTCACTAGCTTTGCGCTTTGCACTGCCATAACAAGCCATTTCATCTTCCACATGGACACTGTAGCAAAGCAGAGGCTCATTATTAATGGGATCCAGCTGGGCCCACTGTAGGTACAAGCACAGTGGCACAGATACATAAACGTAAAGCCCAATGCATAACCATAAACTGCTCCTTTAATAAATAACCTAATGTAAATGAGCTGCGTAAAGTGACCATTGCCCATGTGTAGTCAATCACAGCTGAGGCAGCGCAGAAGCAATGCACCACATTACTTGTGAGACATAATGAGTGTGTACCTGATGAATCAAAGTAATGAGGAAGTAATGAAGGGTAAGCACATCTATCATTGTGATTTACCAAGTTCCAGTGGTGTGTGATATTCATGTAATTATACATTTAGATTCAACACAGACCGAATTCAACTACGTCTGGTTTTAGAGAGACCATCACAAACACACAGACACACACAAACACAAACACACACACACACACACACACACACACACACACACACACACACACACACACCACTTTGGTTCCTTGTAGAACCTTTCATCTGATCATTCTTAAAAGATCTAGTTTCAGAAAGAGATGTGTGAATCTGAAAAAATGTTTTTTTTTGAAGAAGCCTTAAATTTACAAAGAATATTTACATTATACGAAAACTCATTATGGTGCTTCATACTCAAAAGTGTCATTTATAATAATGGTTCTTATACTCAAAAAATTGCAGTGACCTCTTTTATTACAGAGCACTGCAGCACAAATATTCATCACATTCTTACTTATCAGGATGCATTAAATTAGCCAGTCTTCCAAATTTCCATTAAAAGTGAACATAAAGGTCCAAAAACATGGTGTTGTAACCAAACCTCATATCTACAATATGGAAAACAATCCCTAGATTTTTAGGCACTAAGGTAGTTAGGCAAGATTTGTTACATTAACTTTTGCTTAATGTTTTATTAAATCTCCAGTTAAACACAGCAGATAGGTGTAAATTATAAACATTTCAAACAAAAAAAGAAAAGAGTGATATTACAGAGACATGGGTTTTGGTGACAGTGGTGAAATACTAATATGTATGATGCGGGGTAGTAGATTTACACAAACACATGATGTCAATTAGCTGTTCTTGAATTTAAAAGTACCTCATCAATTATACCCAGAGCATCAGGATTAGCTTCTCATAAAGGGAGCCTGAGAATTTTAATGCTTAACGCAGTTGGGTGTAGAGAGAAAAGACTGGTTGTGTGTGTGTATGCGTGTTGAATATATTTGGAAGACTTCAGTGATAGTAATTTAAAGCTTTGCCCTGGTGAAAATAGAAAAGTGTGATATGAGAGAGGGGTTATGATTCTTGTTTCTCACTTTGAAAATCATCTTATGAATAAATGTGTATTATATTAATAAAAAACAGATATTTTAATCTAACAACAGATTTACAGATTGCCTGGTAAAACCTAGATGGTACCGCCATTTGAGATAAAACTAAGATCGTGTCACTTGTACTGGCACACGATTGCACAACACATCTGTATAATTATATTATACACTTATGCCCTTGCTCTCAGCAATCCCGTTTGATGTGGTTGTTATACATTCAAAAATACTTAATAAAGATAAGATATCTTTCTGCTTGAGAACAAAGACAGAAACACACACACAAACTCACACAGTACATACACAAAAGCACCGAGTTCCAGTTTTAAGTAGTGAAAGCAGGAGATTAGTTTTAAGCCTGTGGGCCTGCTGTGCTCTGGCCAGGCACCAGATGGCGCTGAGCTGAGTTAGAGGAGCCAGTGAGTGGCATGAGCTTAGACAGATCGGCACGCATTACTGCCATTATCTTCTAATCACCTCTATCGACTCCTCTTCTTAACGTGGCTCTCAGAGAAGAGAAGCCTGTTGTCGGTCAGTCAGAGAAGAGTGAGACGAGATGAACGGGCTTGAGTCGACGACTGAATGAAAACCAAACTTTCCAAATTTTGAATGGCCAGGCCAGATGGATTTGAAGAGCTCTTCTTTGGGTTGTTTCGTTCCTGAGAAAAAAAACTTTTAGAATCTTTAGAAGACTGTCTTACTCTTACTGTGTATTGATCTCTTGCATCATGCAGTACTTTATTTACCCATCAGTATTGATCAATGATCAGGGCCATTAGGAGATCAATGAGGGGAAATGCTATGACACATCATTGCTGCTTCTGAATGCAGTAAATTGCTCCCTTTTGCTTTCAACAATAGTATTAGAGAATTTAGTCGAATAACAGAATGCCTCATAATCTGTCAGCTCAGTTACTGAAACTCTATCTATTATAATTATCTTACTGTCCTGAAATAATGGGTGGGAATTTTTGGTCTGACGAAGAGCACCTTGTAATGTAAACTGTCACGTGTTTGTACATTTTTGATTGTTGTCAACTACTTTGCAGTAGTTGACCATGGATGAAGTACGAATTAATTTTCTAGTCACATAATAAATTTTTTTATCATTACATGCACAACACAAATGGCATAATGGCTGCTAACTCAATTTAGCAAAACTTGGTGGATGCATTTGTCTGATTTCCAAGAAGCAACCTGTGCGTGGTTTACTCCAAGCTGTAGAATATTTAAAAGATGGTGGATTATATCTGAAAGGAGTTAAAGAGGTTAAAGAGGACAAAAACACATAGCATTCCAGGCCACTTGCGCTTTTTATGAATAGCTAAATGAAAAGAGTCAGGTATCCAGCTCAGACAGTCACAGATGTTATCTGAAAGAAGCTGCCCTCGTAATGGTAGGCCAGTTTGTGCATGTGTGGGTGAATGTTTGTGTGTGTGAGTCTGTATGTGTGTGTGTGTGAGTGAAAATGGGGGAGCAACAAGGCAGTAGGCTGCAGAGATAGACTCTTAGGGTCAGCGCTAAGCTAAGCTCAGCTCAGCTCAGCCAAATCCTAAAAGCATACATGAGCAAGGGCGGGACAAAAGCACGGTGAAATTAAAACCGGGGAGAATGAATAGACAGAAGACAGACAGGAGGGGCGTCTTCACCAAGGGATGATTATGTCCCCCTATTCTCTGTCTCTTTAAGACTGTGTGAATAATATGCTCTCACTGACCCCTCCATGGACACTCATGGAGCAGCCCCATTCTCCTACGGACTCCCCTCTTTTTCAGCAGGTCCATGCCTGGTTAATCAAAACACAATAAAAAGACAGATCACCAGTAAATGAGAATATAAAAGGAGCTTTTGCTTAACATAATCCCCCCCCTGGTTTGCCTTTTTTGTTGTCCCCTTCCCTTTCAGGCCTTTATTGAGCCTGAAAGGCACAATAATGTTTGGAAGGGTCCGATTAGCCGTTTTGCGCCAGCAGTCAACACGTTCCTTCAGGCATCTCTAAGTGATCCCTTCAAAACAATCTGCAGATTGGAATTGCTGAGGGGATTAAAGGAATGGCCTAGAAGCACAGTGGCACAGGCCCAGAAGATTGGCCCTTTTAGAGAAAGATGTGATGGGCTTCAGCAGAGAGGTTAACTGCGGGGCCTGGATGGGGGTGAAATCAGAGCAGATCTATGGGTATATTCAGGCTTTTAGTCACCATTGGAGGTCTGCGACTATGAAAGGGTCCACAGCTAGTTATTATATTATTCTCAGAATCTGCTTATGGCTGACCTTAGCAGAGAGTGTGAGGACTTGGGGGAGGTCCGGGACAAGAAATTTCTAATCCATTTTTTTCCACCTAGATAGATAAACTGAAAACTGTCTGTGGGGAATCCACTGCTATTGAGCATAATAAAAGTTCCTTAAAGCCAGCATTGGGATGAGAGCAAGCATATGCATCTCCATGGCTGATTGAAGGGCTCCTTTCTTTGCCTGACAGACAAGCATGTCACAAAGCCTCATCTTTCCCAAAATCACACACGACAGCGTTGAAGGGAGCCGGCACGCTGTGTGACTGACATGCTAGTGCTTTACCTTCATGCTAGCATGCAGCCTTCATGTTCCATCTCGCAATAAAGAGACAGCGGGATCAAAGGCACGTTCATAACACCATGTGCAGGTAGCGTATCCGGTTGTCACCCTGGCTGCGGTTTGATTCTCCATTTTCTCGCCCTCTCTGTAGTCACACGCTCTTTAAAACGAGGCCTCGAGATGTTCGTCTTTGAAAGCCTGGCGCAATAACGGTGCCGTGTTACCGTGGGCCTGTAGCAGGCCCCTGGCCCCTGGAGATGCTCGCCGAGCCTGCGGTGACAGGCTATCACTGAGCCCTGCAACCTGCTGTTGCTTCCTCTGACTCTTTACCTGTCAATCAAAACAGTCACAGCTCTGGAGAGAAGTAAACTGTGCACTAGATGAGGCAAAGTGGACCACAGACTGAGGCCCTCGTGTTCCTCAATGAGGATCCATCAACATCATCCACCTTATTGAAGAACTCAGCTGAAATGATTTTTACCATGCGGTGACAAGCGGCAACAATCTTTTGGGCATATTTTATGCTAATTAGTGTTTCTAGATTTTGCATAATGAAGACTGTATTAAATACAGCAGTGCTGTTGCTTTCATGCAGATCTAGTGGCGGTGGTGGTGGTCGGACATGAAGTGTTAAAGAAGATGACAATCAGTCCAGCTGTGAAGACTTCAAAATATGAAATGTTGACATGTAGATTCTCTTGTGTCTTAAATGGTTTATCTAAAGTGCGCTTTAAATCACTTAAACCATTGAAACAAGTTTAGGATGACAGCATGATTGACAGCTTTCGCATATTCATCGAAACTAGAGCGTCTTGGTCTTGAGGGAAAGTGGATACACTGGAGGGCTCTGGGAAACAAAGAAAAATACATTTTTCATCTGTTTTTCTCTCCATTGTCTACAGCCTGCACTAGGAAAGGCCAAATCCAGAGGACTGTCCTGTCCAGGACCTGATTTTGTTTATGGGACTGTGAGCGTTGTCCAGGATGGAGGCGTGTCAGAAGGTAAGTGACACTAATCTGAGGCAGCTTTGACCATCCCTTTCAATGTCAAAACGACTGACCAACATAATAAACGTGGCTCAACTTTTTCTGTCATGTCAGAGAATTAAGTCGCATTTCATTACTCAGGCGCTTAGCTTTCAGTGTTAGTGTTCTCTTGTTAGCACACATGCTAAACTGTGTTTGACTTCTAATCTCTCACTTTAATTATGCACCTCCCAACAGCTGACATAGGCTGCCAGTGTCAATGTCTTTCTTCCCCTCATAGTTTTCCCCTTACTGGCAGCCACAGTCATATACATCGTCACTTAGCCTCTTTAAGTCTTTCTAATGACCATTATATACTCACAATAAAACAAAACATTTGAATTTATTTAGTCTTGTTTTAAACAATATTATGAATAGCTGAACTGGTCTGAGATCAAAATAAATGTTCAACAGTGTGTCGGTAGCCTGCTGGCTATCTTACTAACCTTGTCTTGTGGAAATGAGTCCGGGAAAGGACCAGCTGTCCATCATCATGGCCTCCTTACTCTCATAGACACATTTCCCTTGCTCATGAAATGAACTGCTCCTTGGAACTGTCTCAGAGAAAGAGAAATGGCTGGCAACCTGCTGATGTATTAAAGTGCTGTAATTCTGACAAGGTGAAGAACAGGCCTACTACTACTGGTGAAAGTATCAAGCACAGGGATTCAGTGTCACGTGGATGGGAAAAGTAAATGGAGAAGTACAAACCCCTAACAGTCAGCCAGTAACAAAATACTTGGAACATAAAAAAGTCTTCAGTGCTGTTTCAGTGCTGAAAAACATTTCACTACCAAGTTTGTGTCAGATCTAAGTACTTCAGAAGAAATGCATTGTTTGTCTGGATCTTTGTTATGTGAGAAGTTAGAGTTGCCCACACTGCTGTTCTTCAGTGTTTTCTCCCTTTTTCTTTTCTCAGCCATCTCCAGCTGGCACACTCCCTCTCTGTCCTCCAGTAGCTCTGCCCGGCACAGAAAGGTGGAGCGGGACTTTGTGGCTTTGAACCGTGAGGGGGTGAAGTCAGGCCTGGTGACAGCCAAGGAGCTGCAGCAGTACCGCGCAACACATGACATCAGACGCCCAGTCGCTTCCAAAGACGTGCACAGGTCTGCTCCAGCACGAATACCACAGGACCTTACTTTTGGTGTGTCTACACGGTGAGTCTTTGTGTGTGTGTTTACATTATCAAGACCGAAATGTCCTGACATTGTGGGAAAACTAGAAAGAAACAGGGCTGTCGTATAAGTTTCTTACAATAATGAAAATGCAAAAATCTACTTTTACTGAAGTTTACTGAGCTTGGGTTTGCAGTTTGACAATACTTACCATTATCATATGTCATGTGTGTTGTAACCCATCAGTGTTGTGTATATTGTCAGTATTTAAAGAACATATTCTTTATGACGGCATGATGTAGTTCTTTTCTTAATATCCCTCTACAGGTGCCGTCTTCCAAAACCTTAGAAAACCTGAATATAGTAATTCATATCATGTGCATGTCTGGGCCCACCATTTCCTCAGACAATCATAAGAAAGGGCAATGCATATTTTAATATTTAAATTTGTCCCAAAAATTGTGTATAATATTCCAAATATGAACTGAATATCTTTATCCCATTAGAGTGTGAAATATAGAGAGAGTATTCTTCAGTTGGAGAACTGTTGGTAAGTGCGTTCTCTTTAATGATCCATTTATTTTCCCTGACCCACACTACATCATCTATATTCAGTTAGTTGAGTATATTGCCTTTTTTCAGTGTAAGACTTTTAAAAAGAAGTCTATGTCCCAAGATACAGAACCACAACACACATGAGCTTGGTAGTATTTGTAATATCTGTAGAGACGTATGAAGTGTCTCTAGGGAGTGGATGCTTGAGGATAGCTGTGTTATTTATAAGTTAAAACGAAGGAAAACCAATGGAATAATAAAACTGTAACCACCGCTACATGGCTAGATGGCAACAAGGATCCCTTTTCACTCAATCCACTGTAGATGCACAAAGGACCGCCACACACATACTGCAGTGATTGTTAAATCGCTAATCAGAGGAAAGAGGCCCATTAGAGCGGAGTAAAAACAAATGTCAACACTTAGCGCAGTGAAATTGTCATGCATATTTTAAAAGAGGCTTTAATAAGCATTATCCTGGCAGGCGTCGGGCCTGATTGGGACATATTTGTGTTCATTGCTCTCTCTGTGAATGTTCATTCACATTAACAAGGTCGCTGCTGTGCTATCAGAGATGACTGCACATACAAAAAAACCAACCTAGCTAGGTTATTATTCCATGCCTGTCCCAGTTCAGCACATAACAACATGCTGTTTTTCAATTTTCACTGCTCAACCATGGGACGATTGTAAAGAAACCTAATATTAATAAGGTTGGGAGGATTGTGTGTGGGGGATTGGGGTCTTACAAATATATCCGCATTTACTACACCACATATTTTTCATCTGACACCTTTCTCTCACCTCGTGGAACAGATATACACACTCATTCTTTTCAAACATGGTCACATATTGAGTGCACTGCACCGAAACAGGAATATAAAACCTTTATCCAACAGCAACTTTAGTTTGTCAGGATTGGAATGATTTTTTCATGTATTATATATACATGAATATTAATCTATGCTTTCTATCTACATCAATTGCTGAAAGTTACTAGCTTAGATCATTTCATCCATTCATGACTCTTCTCATGTGATTGGACCGATTTGGTCCATCCAATTACATTTTATTATTAGTAGTATTTAAAAAAGTTGTTCTGAACGCTGACTTCTAATTTACTATTTGCATGAACAGAAAATGCATCAGTGTGCATATTGTAAATTATTTTCTGTGTTCTAACAATGAACCATTCTCATTCTTAAGAAGTTGAAACACATTCCAGTCACCCTACACTCTTGGAAAATGTTTCTATCACTTCTGTCACTGTAAAAATAGCAGAATCCTTTCTGTTGAATCATTTTAAAAGATTCCTTAAAGAACTACACAGAGAAAGAATAGAATAGGTTTTTTCTCAAAGTTCTATGTGCAATCATTGCCTTTTATGACTTAACAATAGTGGAACCAGTTTAGATGCTGTGTGGATCCCTTTCAAATATAATTTTTAAAGACCCGCATATGAAGTTTTCAAACACATAGGTTACTAGAAATGCCACTACTATTACCACTGCTACTACTACTACTACTATTACTACTACTACTACTACTACTACTACTACTACTACTAATAATAATAATAATAATAATAATA
>JBBMFX010000037.1:4158627-4186363 GCA_037832545.1 Rhabdalestes septentrionalis | reverse complement strand
GATTGTGTTAAAAACATCCCTGATAATTTTTCTCTTTCTCCGTTCTCAGGACGAAGTGGAAGAGGCAGACAGCGGTGGGTCTGGAGCTTCTCGCTGAAGCTGGTAATTACTCTGCTCTCCAGAGAATGTTCCCCTCGCCCTATTTTTACCCCCATAGCCTGGTGTCCAGTCTGGACCCCGGGGCCGGACTCTATCTGTACCGGGGTCCCTCCGCTCCCCCACCGCCAGTTCAGAGGCCGCTGGTGCCGCGGATTCTCCTGCCGGGGCTGCAGGGAGGCGGCGGGGAACCCCTTGGTTCTCTTCATGGGACCTTAGCGCGACCCACCCCTCAGCGATGAAGCGCAACCTGGGCCACTGAGGCGCGGTGCTTTTTTTTTTTTTATCCCACCCGTATTCGGGCTCAGCGTGAATTGCCCCGCCCCCTTCTGTGTCTAAAAAGCAGCCAAGCGTTCTAGAACGATTCCTAGCAACGTTCTTGAAGGACGACAGGCAATCGCAGCGCTTGGGGCGCGACAAGGCTAGCCAATCCAAACGCACCAAGACTGAAATGGGGCGGGACCTGTCGGAATATAGGTGGGAAAAATGTAACGTCCCCCCACTGCTCGGACCTCCTCAGGAATGAAAGAAAAAAAAAGCCGCGCGCTCGGGTAGGCGACTGGACAGTACGACGCCTTCCCACGTTACTTAGCAACAGCAAGAATGTTATGTAGGTATGTTATTTATTTTTTTGTTTTATTTTTTGTTTTTTTTATATATATACAAATGATATAACGGACAAAAACTCGCTTGCAAAGTTTGTATAAAGTTCTGTCACGAAGTTCGTTCGTGTCATGTTGAGTCCTTTTGAAGGAAAAAAATAAAATGAAATTAATAAAAAAACTGAAGGTTTAAATAAACCACAAACCAAAATAATTATTTCAGATTTCAACAAATGGGTTAAATTGTCAACCAAATAATGTGAGCAATTAGAATATGTGTTAATAATAATAGTATTAATAATAATAGCATAACTGACATTTATTATTACTATTATTATTATTGTTATTATTACCAAGAACAAATATTAATTTCTAAATTATTTTGTCTAGGGCCAGTACACGCAAATATTTGTACAGACTGCAGTAACATTTGTTAAGAGGCCGACATGTGAAAACCCTGTTTGTCACAGTTGTGTTGTTGTTCTGTAGTTTATCAATGGTTTTGTTGATGACGCCAAAATACTTTTTTAAAATAAAGATTGTAAATAAAGTTCTATTGAAAACGCTACTCGGGGTTCGTGTTTCATCACTTCCAGGCAAAAGAAAGTGCGGTCATTTTTTACTTTCACATACATTTCTTTCCCTTTTGAATATCTACGCTATACGTCCCTCAAGACATTTTAATTTAACTATCCCGTTTAAATAAAATGCTTCACTTCTTACTCTTAGATTAAGAGATGTAGACTCAGATCAACAGAATGTAGACAAATCAGATGTTTATACCAGTTTGTTCATGACCGTTCACTTCTTACTCTTAGATTAAGAGATGTAGAATCAGATCAACAGAATGTAGACAAATCAGATGTTTATACCAGTTTGTTCACGACCGTCTGACAAATAAAAAAGTAAAAGAAATCAAACAGGGCTCTTTTGAAGCGATACCTTTGAAGAAGTATGGTTGCCTTGGAAACTTTTGAACGTTTTACATTTATTAGAACGGTATGTCGAAGAGTGTCAAGGATCTAAACAAGTAAAATGTTTTTATAGACTGCAGCCAATGAGGGGGTTTTCTGATTAAACGAGTCTATGATATAGTGTCCCTATAACATATAATCAGATTTTAATACAGCGCTACTGAGGCACACACATATACACACCACCCATCCATCACACTTCACACTAACTGTTAGCAGCAGACTGGGCCGTTTATGAAGGCTTATATTTGTGTCTCATTTCTTTAAGTGCTGTGTGTGTGTGTGTGTGTGTGTGTATTTGTGTGTGACCGACTCTGCAGATGGGTGCTGCAGGCCAGCTGGTCACTGCGCTCAGCCAGAGCCCCACATAACCACACTGATGCCAACAAAAGCCTGCGCGAGAACGCTTAAGAAGGGGACAAAAAGAGTTAAATGGCCGTCCATAATAAGGGAAGTAAATAAATTAGTGAGATCATCTGGTCACCTGGTGCTGAGCTCGCTGTGCACATGGCCTGCTGAGCTTTCACTGTGGAGTCTGGCACATTTAAGATACTTAAAAAAACACCCATTCAACAGCATGGCTGGGAAGAGCAGCAACTTTCATTCACTTCTGGGAAAATGTGCTTGCTTTTCATTACAGCTTGGAAAAAATAACCTTTATATATATATATCTTACCATATAAACCTTAACCAGAGCATCTAGACAAATAGTGCGTTATATATAAAAATGTTTTAAAATACGAAATTAGTTTTTAGATATTAAAAAAAAAATCCTTACATTTAGCCTATTACTAAAATTATCCTTGAAAGGTTTTTTGTTCAGTTTCAACACAGCCATTACTTTTAGAAAGTTGTATTAATTTTTTTTTTTAAGAAATCACTTTTGTAACTGTCCAACAATTGTCCAAACATACCCACCTAGCTTAACACCAGTACATTTACTTCACTTTTAAACCGCCTACACACAGGCTTTAAATCTGATCATCCAAATGAATTTATTTGTTGTCAGAGGTCGTATCTTCAGTTCAGCATTATATCTAACATACACAATAATGAAAATGGACAAACCACACTTCATTCACAACAAACACATTCCACACAGCCCGAACATTTTTTCACCGAAGTTCCTGATGTGGTGAATTTGGGCCGGGCAGCTGCCATGCTGCGCTCTTATTCAGGTAAACACATCCTGTGTCTTGTTAAAAACACATAAAGACTCCAAAGGCTGGACGCCTGGTTCATCACTGGCATTACTCATGTGGTTGCATGGAGCTCTTTTACCCCTCCGTCACATCTGTTTTCTCAGTGTTTCCTTTCTTCTTTTTCCTCTTCTTTTTGGACTTGGACTCTCCACTGATGCCACTTTTGTACTCCGAGCGGATCAGACGGGCCACTCGCTCTTTGGACGTGAGCTTTTTAAGGGGTCTGAAACAGAAGTGAATTGTGTAAATGATTATATGTTCAGGAGTATCTTAGATGCAAACTTCCAAATACTTAATAAAATTTCTGCTATCCAAAACAAGTATAAATGTACAGTATACAGTTCTCTGCAAATGTTTTAGGCACCTGCAATAACAATATAAAAAAAATGTTTAGATGAGCAATACGTTTTTCAAACATGAATATCATTACATATGTAAAAGAAACCTAAGAAGTTTACATCTAAATAATTTTAGATTGCAGTATAATCTTTATCAATATGTTGATACTTGTCGTTTCCCCATCAGAAACCTGCTTTGACTCGATCAGTCCTTCATGAAATTAATTCAGGGGCGGCTGGTGGAGTTTCATAAGTCCAAACAAAGAAAACTGCACCTGTGTTCTCCTCACCAGCTCACACAACTTATATAAACCAAACAAATCTTGATACTTTTCATGGCTTTCTTGTTCATTTGCATTTATTCTTAATGTTAATTTTGCTGGCAGAAAGACATTAATTATCACACACTGAGAAAAATGGCCTTTAAACAATTTTCATAGGTGCCCAAGACTTACAAAGTACTGTATAATTATTGAGCAAAAACTACATACATTGTGTAATATATACTTTCGAGAAAAAAAAATATTTATGAGCCCTCTGAAGCAGACACCTTGTTAGGTGAAGGGCACAATGTGCTGCTTGTTAATTGTATTGCTGCAATATGAGCTCCTTCAACTGGCCACTATGTTCAGCCAGAGGGAAAGTGGGCTGCCACATTGATTGCATTGTCTTAAACACAAAGTCATAAACACTGTTTCCATCTGTAGAGCTGAATTCCACTACCATTCAGATGTTTGTAATTACTGTTTTCAATATAAAAGTATAATATTAACATGTGTAAAACTTCACATTAGGAAGTTATAAAAAAGATTGAAGCGCTAAAAGGGTCCAGAATGTGAAACAGAGCTGGAATAGATAGCATAATGACGGAGAAATCTATAGTACACCAGGGGAGAAATAAAAAATAAATAAATAAAAATGACCACCCAGACTGCCTTGTATTTTAAATAACAAGGCAGTCAGGCAAATAACTTCTCAAGCAATGACCACAAATAAACCATTACAGTATGTTATAAATGAGTCATAAAATTCTTGGTGTTAATGAAATAGGGGAATAATTCATAAAATAAGTTCTTCATATGGCAAAGTAATTACAAACGCAGTATTGTACAGTTCTTCTGTAGGTGAACACTGTAATTTGTAGGAAATCAAAAGGGAACATTTTACTTTTTACATTTTTGTATTTTTATTTCACCTTAATATCTCTGGTAGTATTAAGCAAGATTACTTGTACATCACCTCAATACCCAATTCATGTTTTTCTTTATCTTGCATTAAATCATAGAACCCATTTTTGGCTACTCAACCCTCTTCTAGTGTATAGGAAAAAAACTGTGTCACCTATCCATCCAACCAGCACCCACTTATTGCTAGAAGAAATGTTGAGACACCTTCCCTCATACTGTGATACACTTGGAAACACAGCACGGAAGTAAAGTGCATTATTATTTCTGAGTGACACTGATTCGAAGTTAATTGTGCCAGCATTGACTTTATTATCTGCCAAAACATACAGCTTATTTAGTCGATATTTCAGTTTGTGAGAAAAAAAATCCTGTTTGTCACAGCTGATGTAACTTAGTGAGTAAAACCGCTTCCCTCCACCAGCTACATGACTACACTGTAAGTCATTTAGTATTAGAGCTTCTGCCAAAAGCACAAATGTAATGTAAATGTGGCCCAAAGCACTGTTTAAGAACTATCTAACAATTTCACAAAGACCCAACTTTGATCAAAACTGAGTGCGAACTCTGTATACTTTTTAATAAACACTAAAGGTCAATTAAACAGGTCCAATTATGCTCCCTTTGAGCTTAGTCATTGCTCTTTACATGCTGACAATGCTAAAATGCTTATAAATAATACTGTCATGTAATTTATCACAGTAACAAATATTGCTGTATTGCCAAGCTTTGAATTAAAAAATCAAAAAAGCATTTTTCCCACAACGATGTTCCTAATATCTATCAAGAACAGACTCAAAACAAGAACTTGGCTAATAGTTATCCAGGATTAAATTTAGAGTCTCATCCAAAGTCAAGGTCAAAGACATTTATTCTCTCCTAGCATTTCTGAACCAGTAGAGACGGTCACACTCATGCATGTTAGTCCGAGTAGATCAGGCCGCAGGGAGCAGTTCCCACTGTTGTCAATAAGAGGCGTGTATGCAGCAGCAGGGGCTGATGTTAAACTAGCCTCTGTTTATCTAATCAATAACTCTGCAGCCTGGAGCTGTGCTCTACCCCTCTGGGGAAGCTTGGGGACGGAACACACACACACACACACCCACCACGTGTTCGCACACACTCGCGCACACACACTACCCTGAGGGCTCGAAGGAGGTATGACATTGCAGGTATTGATCTTTTGCAGGTCCCTGAGCACTCTACAGGGACCCCAACATGAAACGCTGGGGATGCACAGGCAGATGTAATTGATAACTGTGATCACATGGATGTCGGATATCTTAATCAATGAAGGAAATGGTAAAAGCACTTTGTTAGCACACCTAAGCAGCTTTTGTCACATAGTAAGTGATGCAATGAAGCAGATTTACATTCAGTTTACAGTCTGAGTCAATGGGTTTACTGAAATGGATCTCTCATTATATTGTGCTATACAAAGGAAAAGTGGCTCATTCACTCAATTATTTAAAAAACACATAAATCTACAAATGATTAATCACTGTTAACCGCAGTCAATATTCATTAAACACTAGCTGCTTGAGGGTGGCAGGAGTTGGCTTCATATTTGGAGAGAGAGATACCAGCATTAACAATTTCAGGAGAGAGAAAAACTACAAAACTTGACTACACTGCTCATTTTAATTTTTAATATATTTCAAAGCTTTTGTAATATGATGGGCATGCATTTGGGTCCTTGTTTTCAGTACACTGCTCTGTACACTGCTCCACCAGAGCGCTGAGGGAGCCATTTTTAACATTAGCTAACATTCCTCCTAGGCTTCCGCCGATTGATAGAATCAGATATCAATGGTTTAAGTGCAACATGTTCAACTAATGTACTGATCAATACTGTTCACAGAAAATCACTACAGACTAAAAAAAATTCCAGAGTGATTTTTTATCATCCATTCACTGAGACTCATTAACTAAAAATGTCAAATTTGCCCTAAATCACAAACAAATGCTCTTGTTAATGACTTTATTATCTTTTATTTTTTGCAGCTTATTAGCCCCTTAATTGGCACGAAATCTGAACTGTAATTACACACTTATCTAGTTTAGGAATAAACAGTTCACACTGCAGACTGTAATACCACTGTTCAAATCGATCTCCAAAGTCCATATTTTTCAAACTGAGATTTTTGATGAGAATGGAACTGAACCAGGGCTGGCCTGAAAAGCATTTTTAAAATTTTGAAATATGAAGCACACAAAATAACACCAACATTATGAACAAGTATGATACTTAAAATTTTGGGGCCAGTGTCATTCTTAACTATTACATAGACTTTATTCCGAGTAATTATGGACTCATTTATATTCTCAGGAAATTTTTATACTACATAAACAATAGGAGTCATCTTTGCAGGAGTCATCACCCATTCCCTTAGATTCATTAATTAAAAAATGTCAAATGCGCCCTACATCACAAAAATATGCCCTTGTCAATGGTTGACTTTATTATGTTTTATTCTGTGTATGTTATTGGTCCTTTAATTGGCAATAAACTTTTATTACACACTTATCTAACTTAGGAATGAATGGTTTGCATGTATTTATTGCAAAAAAAAAGTCACTTAAACATAATTAGGCTGGAATTGTACAGGGTTATGTACCTCAAACACACACATGCACAAGCACGCACACAAAATCTATGCTAATCATCATGCCACATCGACAGAACTACACAAAGTTATTGAGGTCAAAGTGTTTAGATGTGGATTAAAACAGATGTAGATTATTCTGTTGCACAAACAACACAGAATGAGATGCAGCTCATCTAGTTAATTTGGGTGACTAACATTATTCTCGATTTACTCGGAAACTAGTCTACATTTTGCAATACATTCATTTATTTTAATATGTACACTATTTCTGCAGCCTCTGCTCTTCTTACTACATTGGGAACCATGAAAGACAAACATCCTTGAAACAAATATATCAAGAACGAACAACTGAGTGAGTGCTCTGAGCTGCATATGAAGCAGCCAACAGTGAAAGCAATTATAAGATTAAATAGCCAAAATTAATTTTAAAAAATGGTATGGCACAAAATCAAATTTGCACATTTGTCCACTTGTACACGATCAGCCAAGAGATGTTTGGAGTCCTAAACCAAATACTGCTTATTTAGTTTAGTGATGCAGCTACAAAGCCTAATGTTGATTACAGACACTAGAAGTCAACAGTCACCCAAACCTTTTCTGTAAATACATCCCTAAAGTAGTCTTAATCTGCTTTAACCGCATGCAGCTCCTTAAGATGGCTTGTCACCAAGACTTACGACACACTACGACTTACTGACCTTGGATCAGATTGCTCTGTATTTATAACAATTGTTAACGCAAACCTCAATAATACATTTAGTGCTCTTTCTTCTTATGCAGCCTGTGAATTAAGACCATGTTGTGTGTTTTGTTCGTTATTACCTCACAGTAAATCATAGGGTGTCACAAGAACACCAACATTATGAACAAGTATGATACTTAAAATTTTGGGGCCGGTGTCATTCTTAATCATTACATAGACTTTATGGACTCATTTATATTGTCATGAAAATGTAATACTACAAAACAAATAGGAGTCATCTTTGCAAAAGAATAATTCCAGAGTGATTTTTCATCATCCATTCACTAAGATTAATTAATTTAACAATTAATGTGAAACAGGACCATGTTGTGTGTTTTGTTCATTATTCTACCTCACAGTAATTCATAGGGTGTCACAAATCTGGTCTCAGTTTGAGTGGACTGAGTGGGATGTTTTTACAAAATGATTTGGGTGACTATTCACGACTAGTGTTTATCAATGTTAGTTTCACAGCTTCAGCGCTCAGCTGCAAAAGCAAAACCTAGATAGCAAGTATTTCTACATCAACTACATCTGAAGTAAGTGGACAATTGGGGAAGTGTTCTTTTCTGTTGACTTATAGTGTGGTTCCTATTGCATTTGGCTTCCTGTCTTTCATACCTTAGTCCTTTAACTTAAGAATGACTCATATTTAGCATTGTATTTCATTATATGAATGAAGCACTTAAATGAAAGAAAGCATTCAGTATCTCTCATTTGATACATTTACCTACATTGGAAACAAAAACCACCAGCAATCTTGCATGGTAAAACAATTTAAAAAGTTGCCGTGTGGATACTCAAATGCAGGAACTACTGAGGAAAATAAAGACAAAGCCTGGAGACATTTGGGTCACAGTAAAAGTTAGACAAACACAGCTTTGTGAACAGTGCTGGCTAATTACAGCGATGGCCAGCAGTCAGAGGTGCCTAAAATAAACCCGAAACAGGTGTGCACTCTCCTTGTGTTATGAATATCTGCCAGTACACTGTGAAAAGTATTATCTCACGAAGGAACTGGAGCGAGTGTATTTTTGGTGAGTGATAGAACCGATAATGGTCACACTCCTGTGCTCCAGAGGTCGTTGTTGTTACCGAGTGTGTGTGTGTGTGTGCGTGTGTTTGCGTGTGTATGTTTTAGTGGTGTGATAAAGCTCATTAGAGAAATCTTGTCTGGACATGGGCAGTGGAGCCACAGACTGCTGTAATGAAGTCTCCACTGACAGACTAGCCCATCCTTATGAAGTCAACACAACTTTACACACACACACACACACACACACACACACACACCACACAAAACTGAAGGTGGTTTCTATTAACAGGCCAAAGTCCTCAATCAAGTTATGCAGATATGATCCACACAACAGCAGAGGTTTATATTAAATTGAGATGTATGGATACGTATTCATCAGCTGTCTGCTGTGACAGCTGATTAATACATCACGAGAATCATCTGTTGTCTGGACATCAGTGCGTGTGCGGGTGTGTGTGTAAAATGGATGCCTGGGGTTCTGACCCTCAGGGACAGATCCATTGTCCTGCACCATGGGTTCTCTTCACAGGTCTTGCTACAGGTCACCCTGCCAATTACCAGTTGTTAGACACACAAACATACACACACACACACACACAAACACACATGCATGCGTGCATGCACACACACACACAAAATCACCAACAATAAGACATCAGAATCCATCTGTGTGAATTGAAGTATTACAATCTGCATCGCAGTAATGTCTCTGTTCGAATCTATCTCCTAAATTCATTTTTTCAAAATTGAGATACTTGAGGAAAATGGAAATTAACTAGGGCTGGCCTGAAAATAATTTTGATGCTAGTGTGAACCATTCAAATACAAAACACAGAAAAGAATACCAACATTACGAACAAGAACGATACTTACAATTTTGGGGCCAGTAAATATGGACTCCTTTCCACTGTCATGAAATTTCCATACAATAGAAAAAATAGGTGTTATCTTTCCAAAAGAAAGTAAGAGTAATTAAGTTTTTAAAGAACTGCCAATCAGTGCTATCTTATAAGCAACACCAATTTGATTAGAAAATTAAAAAGGTGTTTCCATTGCATGACAGTTTTTAAAGCATTAGTTGTTACAACAACTAATGTTCCAAAGCGTTTTGGAAGAGAAGCTCTTCAAACATTCAGACAGATTTCTTAGTTGAGCTTTAAAGCAAACCTATGGAGAGAAATCACAAAGCCCAACATGGAGCAGTGTATTAAGACTTTAATATTAAAGACTTTGTGTGCGAGTATAAAAAGACACATTTAAAATGTCACATCTTTCCAGTTAAATTGGCTGTGCCACAAACCTGGAGTTAAACAAGTTTAACACGCCGTTTTACCTAACGATACTTGACACCTTCTTGCCGTTGGAGAGAGGGAACATAAAGGCTTTCATGGCTGCTTCTCAAACACTCAACTAACACAAGAGAGGGGATAAAAGACAGCGGAATAATGTACCAATGTACAGAGAGTTATGACAAAAAACAGCTCATGATGAAATACAGCTAAACACAGAGGCATGGGTTTAAAATTAATAGGACATTTCTGTTTTGTGTATGGGCGGGTCATTTACAAACCCTTGGAGCAAGAGATACAGAATGTGAAGAAAAGCACACATTCACACGCAGACATGTTAGTGTTTTCATACGAGTGTTTTCCCAGTCTTGCGGCATTTTAAATAAAACAACATATTTACTGTGCAAAATGTCCTAATTTCTATTTAACCATCTTTCTATGAATACATTCAGGTCCTCGCAAAGTTCTAAAAACAAACGTGCCCTGCAGCGTACATGCTGTAGCCTGGCGAGAGAAAAATAGATCGCATGTTGCAGAAACGACTGACCACACACACGTGCGAACGCACTTCGGGACCAGCCTGGACGTGGCCCAGCTAACCAGACTCAGGTTGCAGCTTGTGTGTTATGGATCCTGTGGGAGGCCATTCTGATGACCACTAATAACCCTGTAGCGTCCAGCAGTGGCCAGATCTCACAGCTTCTGCCTAGCAACCATGCTGCAATGTCCACGCACAACAGATCGGGCTACATCTGCCCGTTAGCCTTCATCTTCCTGCACCACCTGTACTCCAAAATGACCTCCTCTCTCTCACCAAGCCAAGCTTTCAATAACACACACACACACACACTTCCTCCCCATAAACCTAATTAATCCAAGCTTGAGAAATTTCAGTGAGGAGTTTTGATTTAACTTCTCAGTAAAGTCTGGCAGTTCCAGACAGTCCTCATAGACTCCTACATTTACAAGGGGCTGCACTCAAACAAGGTCATAAATAATCAGGTTCAGGCAAATTTAACCATTGTGTACTACTGGACAGGACTCTCAGTGATACAAAATAAATGCATAAAAGATCAAGCTGAAAAACAATGCATCAAAAGTTATTCAGGGATCTGGAAACAGTCTACCTCTGGTAAACAGACAGACAATCAATCATTTTTTTATGACTAATGTTATAAGTCCTAGTAGATTTTCATGTGATAAGTTAACCGGTCTATGGCAAACCTAAAGCCAACAACGGCAAGTTATTAATTTGTATTAAAATTACATAGAAAGATACTGAACCTATCCTTTAAACACACAATGCTGTTGTTTTTGCAGTATAGACAGCAAAAAGTGATTAGATTTTTTTTTTCTTTTGTAGTTGCTTTGGTAATAAGATCATTTTCTTAGTCCAAGAGTTGAAGAACACGGGATGCAATATTGGTTCACCTCTTGCAATTAAACTAGCCAAAGATGTGCCTGCAAACACAGGGGTTGGCCAGGAACAAATCTCTTGTGCCAGAAAGCAGCTCCCATTGGCTCAATGAGTGTTAAACGCAGGAGGAACGAGAGAAGTACACCCTCGGCCAAAAAGTAGGCAGGTAGAGTACTGAGCAAGTAAAGGCCAGGGCTCTACTACTCTTTTCTGACCTTCTGCGGCCCCAGGATGGAGAAAGAGGTGCAGCTGCCAAGACTGCTTGTCTTCTGGCACAGAGCTCTATTCCGTCTCCGAGGAACTAACAGGGCAAAGAGACACTAGCTGAAGGAGTACATTAATTTTCTCTATCTTATGGTGCAGAATAATTGAGAAAAATATCACTTGCAATAAGGAAAATAAGAGAAAATAGCGGGGGCTATACTAATTGGTCAGAGAGAGTAATGAACACAGGTCATTAAATATAACCCCAGGTAGAAATACATTATTAAAATGGTTTAAAAAGCTAAAATGGAGTAAAAGGGAAAAAAAAACAGTAGTGTGTCTGAACTACTTTAAAAAGTCACTTGGAAATTCATGGACTGTGTTTGTATACAAACAGAATAAGAAAGCAAAGGTGATGAAAATCTCACAATAAGTGGTAATGCGACCAATCATACGAACATATCAGAAAAAAATGCAGACAAACAAACAAAAAAAAGACTTATTGATTGAAGAAAGCCCATCCTTTTTCAGTAAGTATGGTAAAGGTTGGGCCCAACCGTATCGGCAAGACGATAAAGACAAATTCTGTACCTCTTACTGTCCTTTCCTTTGCCCTTTTTCTTCTCCTTGCTGTTAGCCGTGGCAGCAGACAGGCCCTGGGGTGCATCCCTCAGGCCAAAGCTCTTGGCAGCATGGCCCAGGTGGAGGTTGCGGATGTGGAAGATGTGTTTGAGAGCAGAGGGGTATGCAGTATATGCTCTGACAAATGATTGCAAGGCTAGAGGAAAAAAAAAGAATCAAAAACCAAATTGTATAAAGTAATAATGATTAATTGCACATCAAATTCAATTTAAAATATAGTTTCCTATTTACACGAATGGTTAAAATAATGTATTAATTTGCATTTAGCAATTTTTTAAATACTTTTATTGTATTATTGTTAGTTTTTCATGATTTCTTATTGTGTGAACACAGGTTGCACATGAACCTGAACAGTTCTCAATGGGAACTGTAGCTTTTCATTTTTAGGTGCTTTTGTTAACTTGATGAATATTGATTTACTATAAACAAATTAGATTCTACTCATGTCTCAAGGATTGCATTTAATACATGACAGTCTAGATCACTGTGAGATCAAGATGCGCTTTTTCTATTCAGAACATGAAGACGTCTTATAATGTAATGTATTCCAGTCTCAGTGTTTCATAGAATTTAGTGCTGAGCATTCCTTGGTTTTCTGACATGTCATTGCCCAATTAAAATAATTTATATTTGTCTAAAACAATGATATATTTACAGCAATAATACTTTATTTGCATGGAAAAACTGTACTTTGACCTGTTCATTACAAAAGCTTTGTAGGCCTGGAACCCTGTCCTGCTTTCCATGTAAATACATCATAAACTGCTGCAAACATGTCAGGTATTATTTTTCATAATCAGGATAGGAATTGGAATTATTGATCCTTGAGAAATTTGCAATTGTTAGTTCTGCAAAGACACAGAGACAAGAACAATACAAAGTTAAAAAAAAACAACACAGAACAATACCATGATTAATACCCATCTTAACCCACCTTTCTTTGCAGTCTGCACTGATATTGTGCTTTCATGGACACAGTTCTCAAAATCTGTCTGTAGCACTGTGGCTCTCTCTCGCAGCTCCTGCTCTCGGGCACCTGCAGATTTCTGATGCATAAACACAAAAACGTGAAACATTAGGTTTAAAATGAGGTTCATTCATTTATTTAGGAAAGGTAAAGAGGGTAGTTTTCCTTATTCAAAGGATAATTATTCCGGGTCAAAGGATAATATAGTCTGGTTTATCATTATTTTATTAAAAAGTAAATTAAGAAATGTACTCAAATAAGCAGTAGACTCCATTTAGAAGTAGCTGTGAAAGTCAAAAATAAAAATAAGACACTGGTTAAACACACTGTATTCTGAGACAACCCCTTTCCCTCAACCTTTGACCTCCCAGATGACAAGTGCCCACAGGGGGTATTAGCAGAGGCAGCTGAATGGTGTACGGAGAGAAGAGGAAATTAAATGAGGATTAAGAGCGCCTGGGAGCTGGCCGAGGCCTTCTCCCACTATTGTGTTTGGGCCCTCATTGAGAGGTGGGGGGTGAAGATAAGAAAGGCTGTGCAACAGCACCACACTAGACTCCACACTACTAATGTGCTAACTTCTGCCTTATATGTCCAGAATTCAGTGTAAACAACTCAAGCCAAATGTGTTGGGTCTGTTCCACACACAACCTGGCCAAGCAAGAGTCCAACCAAGCCAAGCCAGAGCAGCATGAGATGCCAAGAGCTATAGGCAGTCAAGATTACCTTACTGTCCCATTTCCCCCTGCCTTCAAATCGCTCGTCCTGCATCAGAGTGGACAAGATACTTTCCATCTTCATCTCTTGGAGGCTGGAACACACAGGGCAATGGTCAGGCTGGCAGAACAGGCTCATAATCAGCAGGAAATGCACCAGTGCAAATGAACTCATTAACAACTTTTCTGGAAGATATTAATTTGAATAACCAATAACGTACTTGCATATAAAGCACAACAATCAATATATAATGTGCAGTGAGCACAAGTCAGGTTAAAAGTCTATAGCTGGAAGATTGATTCAACGTATATATCCTTCATGCACTCATCCAGAGCAGCTTATAATGAAAGTTAAAAGCATTATGAGGAGTTGAGCCTTCAGGGATTGTAAAACAAAAACATCAATTTACTAATGACGGTTAATAAATGTGCAAAAGCAACAATGGAATACAAAGTCATTATCTGTAAATATAATTATAAAATCAGATCTTTAATAATTATTGACTTTTCCCCTTTTTTTGATGAATTATATATTGCACGCCAAAACATCATGCACTCACAATAAACGGACTAAAATGCAGTCTGCCGGTTTCCCCCAACAAAAACTCACAAAATTTTAATAAAACTTAAGCTTGAAGAGTGTATCACTCCCCTGTATCCATCTCCCTGTAGACTGACGGTTTCTGTAATCTTTAATGGTCTGTAACCTAAGACAGAGCACAGTGGCTGCAGGGCTTCAAGAAGCAGATCCATTCTGTCTGTGTGGTTTCTCCACTCACGCAGTGAGAGTGAGAGTGTGTGTGATGGCTCTCGTGGGCTACGTTCATCGGCTGCCAGTGTGGATATCATGGAAGATCCATCAGCCTAGCTCACTGCTGCTCGCCGCCATACTGTGGGCTTTGGAATGGAGACAACAGAAGCCTGACCACCTTCCATTTTAACTGACAGCACTGTCTGTCCATATCTGCCACATGAATTGTCACCACGACTTCCTATTTCTAAGCCTAGTTATGTCACTGAGCAAAGAAGGGGTGCCCTGGAGGGTCTCAGCTCAGTTTGGTTTCAGTGGAGTTTTACTTCCCTGACTGGAATGCTTTAATATTGACTATATGTAAATAAATATGTCTGCTTTTATATTTATACATAGATAGTGCAGCCGCATGTTGTTTTTAGAGCAGTTTCATTAAGAAAATTACCAACAGCTGACAAAACCCTAACATAGCCACTCTATAGCCACATATTTACATCGTGTAAAAAAGCTAGTTTACCCCTGTTTAAACAAAAGGTGCCTATGTTAATCATAACAGCATTTCTGGTACTGCAGATTTTGCAAGTTTTCATTTTACACTATAAAATATTTACTCACGTTTATATACTACATGTTACACACTTGCAGACTGCATAAAAGTGCAATAAAATACAGAAAAACCGGAAAGAGATTAGACTTTTAGACTAGTGTGTTTAAGCAAGGAAATCATTAAAGTGTGATGTTCTCAATCCCTCCAGGACTACAACTGGACATGTTTGGGCTTGAAGCAATAGATCTGATAGACCTGATGTTGTGACCGGCCAGAACGTCGATATAGGCAGTCTCAGAAGGCGTTAGGAAAAGGAGGCCGTTGCCCTGAGCTCCTATGCGAGCCGTGCGGCCCACACGATGCACATATTCTGCAGCAGAAGCTGGAGGGTTGTACTGCAATAAAAATGCAACATCAGAGACAACATAAGAAACAATCTATTTATTTTGATGTAGTGATATGCATGACTGAATGATAGGTCAGATTTAGCCAAATTCCTCATTTTGATCTACAATCTAGAGGCAGGTTGATGTCTAAAAGCAGCCAGCAGCTCTACTGACACATCTCACTATGTAATACATTGCGACTCCTGTCAAAATAAACAGCTTTAATACCTTTTCAAAAATGCGGGTCTTTACTAACACTTCATAGTGTGGGAGGCAAAACTGTATTGATTGCAATACAGTATAGAATTGACAATGAGCTGCACTGAACCTTACACCCCAGAAGTACGTGATCTGAAAAGTATGAGGTTAGTTGAAAGAAACTGCACCTGTACTATCCACGTGACCTGGGGAAGATCCAACCCTCGTGCTGCCACGTCCTTTACAAAGGGAAAACACATGAAAAGAAATACGTTAACAGAGCAAAAATACATAACATAACACGCTCTTTCTGAGGCAGTTTCAAACAGCCAGCAACAAACCCGGAACAGCACAGGCAATGTGACAGAAAATAAATCCATCTCTAAACAAAGAATGTTTACTCTCTTGATTTCTTTTATCCTTTACAGATTTGTGGTGCTCAGCCAAGATAAGCTCTTTATTAATAACCGATGGGAGACAGAGAGCCTGCAGCATGGCGCTCTGGGCCTGCACCCCCTCCCTCTATTGGTCCTGCGGCCCAGCCGAGATAAGCCCTGGCTGGGCAAAGCTCTGGGCTGCCTGGGGTCCATTGCTCCTCTGGAGCAGAGTGCAGATGGAGGCCAGTGCAAGGCCAGGCCGGTCTGTCAGCACCATTAAAATGACTCATTTATTCCAAGAATAATGCTACAAAACGACATGACTTGAGACAGGGCCAGTGGCCTCTTGCCACTAACTTTTCTGTCTTCTGATATGTATGTGATATCCGTTTACCTAAATACATATTCCTTAATTTGGGTGATCATAAGAGACATTAATTATTTTAAGTTAGCTACTCATAACTGCATGGCATGACAAAAAAAATGTGGGAAAAGATTTTAGTTAATCCCTCTAAAACCTTTAATGTTTTGTGCTTGGGATCAAACCTAAATTCTTCACTCATTCCACAAGTTCACAGCTGTTATCTATTAAATGTATTTATTCCAATGTGTCTACAATGAAATCTAACAATTATGAAATCTAACAGTAAAAAATGTGTCAAAGTGCTAAAGACACTCCCCAGTCCACTCTAAGCTGTAAAATCTATTTTGAATACAGCAGAATTCCTAATCCCTGTCAATTCAGTCTAAAGCAGGTTAGCCACACCTATTCATAAATAAAATTACAAAAGATGACTCAGCATTGTCAGCTTTATGAATGAGGCACTGTTCAGTACAGCCAATCAGAACAGAAGTCACTGACATCTTAGACAGAAAACACCCAAAAAGCCTGTTCAATAGTATGTGATAAGCAGAAGTCAGGGAATGGTTATGGAAAACAATAATTGTGACTGATATATTTCAATCATATACTTATGGATCTAATGTACGAATGGATCTAATATACTAACACATCTAAGGGAAAAATGTGCAAAAATGGTCGTGTATTCCTATGTATATAAATAATCCAAGGGCTTGACATGTGCTTGAATGTAGAAATACCAATTATTTCACTTTCAACGCCTTTAATGCCTGAAGTTATGTGCTGGCATGGATGCCAGAACCTTTTCAAATTCATTTGTTTCAACCCCCTCCCATTTTATCTCTCCCGGAGAACAGCCAAGACATAGAGCTCTATGTGGCCCCCCACATCCCTTGCGGGCAGTGGGTGAAACATACAGCTCTGCGTGTACGACACCTCGCACCCTCCCTCCGGACAGTGGCCAAAACAAAGAGTGCTGCGTCCCCTCGATGTTAAAAATGATTAAAAGGTTTTACTTTTGAAAAAAGGTGGTTCAACAAGATCACTATGCTTGACAAATTCAGATTTCTCCATTTAAAGACTTTCTAAGTAAAAAAAGTCTGAACTTTTCAACAGGTGTAATTTATACAAATTCAGTTATTAATTGGTTAGCCTAATAGCCTATAACTGACTTTTCACCTCGCCAGTTCCCAGTAAAACATTCGAGTCTCTGCCAGTGAAGTTAAAAGGCATCGGACAGTAGCGAGGCCTTGTAGAGTAGAAAGCATATGTGGTTCTGTGTGGCTGGCAGACAGTGGACACCAGTAGCTGAGAGACCTTTCACATGCAGGGAGAGGTCGGCTGCAGCTGAGCAGAGTAGGCCATGCCTGCCAGCTTTAGCCTGGGGAGCTTTAGCCTGGCGCGGCAGCCAGAGCTAACATAGAACTCCCTCCCTCAGGACTTTCCCTTATGGTGCTACAGCCAACAGCTGGGCCGAGGAGACGAAAGAGAGAGAGAGAGAGAGAGAAAAAGAGAGAGAGAGTGAGAGAGAGAGAGAGAATAAAAAGGAAAAGATGAGAGACAGAAAAATGAGTAAAAAACTGGCTGAGATGTGACAGCGAGAGAAGAAGTGAGAGAGAGCGAGAGACAGAGAAAAAGAGCGCAACAGGCTGACTAAGAAGGTTAAAAGAGTGAAAGAGCAAGAGAGAGGGAGAAAAGAGTAACTGACTGAGAAGGTTAAGAGAGAAAGAGTGCAAAAAACAGAAGAGTTTAACAAACTGAAAGGTTAAGAGAATGAGGGATAAAGAAAGAGTGAGAGAACATGAGGGGGAGAGAGAAGACGAGAGAGAGCGAGAGAGAGAGAGAAACGCAGGGAGGAAATGGAGCAGTGACTCCACAGATGATGATAACAGTTATGACAGGTGCTCAGGCTGGCCTTGTCAGCCATTACAGTAGCAGAAACTCCGACTTACATCAAGCGAAGAACAGCAGAGGAAAATCAAAGTACAAAATCCAACAAATTAAAAAAACAAAAACAACTAAATAATATGACCATGTGCATGATAATAGCTCTGTGTCCTCTGGGCACATGTTTAGCCTACATTTCTGCATTTGGTAGAAGCATTAACACAATGCATGCCTTGCAATGTATTAAAGACTAAACAGTGTCTCTTGCTCACCGTACACAGCAGGACGCCAGTCTTACTCTGGGAAAATTTCTGAAACACCTCCATCCGCTCCTGGAGAGAAAACACACAGCAACGTTTTGCACTGATGAACGGCTGCTGAGAGGGAAAAGAAACATCTCATTTTAAAGGTTTTAGAAGTCTCTTCTTAAAAGCCCTTGCTGCTAAAATCTTGTCCCCAAGAGCCAAGAGAATGCATCGGTTCTGATATTGATATCAATAACATTATTCGCCCCACACACAATTGTCTGTAAGCAAGTAAACATCCAACAGGAAACATTTAAATATGTCTTTTCTGGACATATTTATAGACAATCTCTATGTCTCAAACATAGTGGAATCAAAAGAAACAAAATATAATGTGCATTATGAAATATTATATTGAATTCTGCGTTAAAATGGGCTGTCGTGTTTTCTGTCTGTACTTACAACTTGTCATTTGAAGAGAGGCAGCCAAACCTTTCCATGTATTACAAAGTTAATTGTTCAGCAAATGGCATCTTCTTTTCCATAAGGTACGTGTTTTTTCATGCTATCATTAGTAGTATAAACGAAAATAAAAGACAGTAGAAGTTTCCCACACAGACATGAATGAACTGAAGTCTTGGCCTAACTGTAGTACAATTACAACAGGAAGTCCTTTGATCAGTTAATTGTAATTAGTTACAAGCTAAATTACAAGCTAAAATTTCACAAACGGGACGGGTCTAACTAGAAAAGCCTGTAACTTAATCAAAGAGGGAAATAAGATACCTGCTGCATCTATGCAGACATGTTAGCTAACTTCTTCTTACAGGAACAAAGAGGAAGGAGCAGTGCCATGGATGATTGCCCAGACAACAACAGAGACAGACAGCACATCTCTTTCTCGGCTTCTCTCTCACTCTCTCGGTGTGGAGCGCAATCTGTTGTGTATGCTGGAACAGCTGTGCGTCTCCTGCAGTTCTCCTCATCAGAGGAGACGGCCAGCGCCCGGACTGTGCTGTCCCATTACTAAACCCATCCATAACGCTGCCGGCTGCCTTGGCTGCTGGAGTCGCTCTCGTTAATATCTTAGGAGGGACGGGCATAGAGGCCTCGAGCGCCAGGGCCCTCCTGAGCCCGCTGGCCTGCTCGGACCATATGGGCGGCCCAGGCCACGTCCATTAACGTTGGGCGGGGGGCGAGGGGTGGAGGGCTGAGACCTAGGCATGGTGGCCCGTGTGTGTGCATCCCCTGGCACTGCCACAGGGCACCCGACTGTTGCTGCCACTCCACCAGCTGGTCCTAATCCACCTGACCCAAACTAGGCAGCAAGAAACCATCAGTTAAGGCTAGGTGTCAATAGGCATTGCAGTTGTGTGGCAAGCAAAATATGCACATCGAGGTTTTATAGAGTCAGACAATGGTGGAAACCATCGCTGCACTCCTTCAGAGCAAGAACTAATAGGAAAATACCAAGGCCTTGTTTACTGACCATGAATTAGGCTTAGTCTTAGACTGAACTGGTGGAAACTTAAAGTTTTTTAAACAGTTAATGACACACCTCTTGCTGCATGTTGCCATGGAGCCGGAGGAAGTTGATTGGCGACTGGTGCTGTGACTTGGTGCTGGGTTTGCCACACAGGACAGTGGTGAGGAGGGAGACCAAGAACTCCACCGCTTCACAGCTGGACACAAAGATGATGAGCTTCTGATTCTTCTCAAACTAAAAAAAAGACACCAGAGAAGGTAAAATATTGCCTTTAATTTCTTACAGCTCTGCAGAGTCTATTCAGGAGCAACATTTTCCACGATCTGCATTATAAGTAGAAGAGAAATGCATCTCTTTCAGACTATGAACTGTAACTTGCTTTAAGGATGTTTCAAAAAGTGTTCTCACTTGCATCATTTTACAGACTATTTTGAGGTCACACCTGCTGTTCCTGCCTCCATCTTACTTTTGGGGAGGCTAAACAACACAAGTGCATTTAACACCATAGCGAATGATGCCAGCTGAAAAATCAGCAGGAGCAATGCGATCCCTTTTATTCCTGATAGATCATATGGGAGTTACCTTACACTTGGCCAGTATGAATGTTGCAAGGCAGACCAGACGCAGTTTGCTGGGCACGAACACCACATGCTGCTGCAGCTTGTCAGGAATGGCGTAGCTGTCAGTCAGTGACTGTGGGTCAGGCTGAGGAGAAGGAGACTGCAGGCCAGTTTTGGAAGAGGGCTCCACAGACTTCAAACTTCCATTCGCCTCTGACACCTGGATGTACACTGGGTCAGTCATACTAATGCTGGCTAACCGTGACAGTCCTGAGGAAGAATTAAAACAGAGCAATTGAGTTAGATTTGTGCAGTGGAGGAAAAAATCCTTTGGTAGACATTTTGGTAGTTCAAGATTTGTACTTGGCTAACAGTATTTAATTATGTCTTTTGTTGCCTAATCACTTTTTCCCAGGGCATTAAAGGCAAAATTTTAGGTGGCAAATGCAACACAGGCGAATTTTTTTCCAAGTTCAGCAGTTCTCACACAAAAGGAGGAATGTTCAGTATGTACTAAAATACAAACTCATTAAGTTCAAGCTCTTATTAAAAAAAGGTAAACCTTATCAAGTAATAATCTAAAAAATGAACTGAAAATATTATTTTTTGTCTTTGCCAGCTAAAATAAATTCACAAACTGGGATTATACTTTCCAGGAGTGTTTGTTCTTTTCAGTGCTATTACATTTCAAGTTTCATTTTTATAACAACAGTGCTACCTGCTCAAAAATGCATTTACAGCCCTGAACTATTATTGTTATTAGAGGTTCAAGGCCAGGCTTACCCTCTGTGAGAGTAGCAGACAGCAACACATTCTGTCTGGCCGTTCCAGCTGTGTTCAGGGCATTTAGTATTACAGTCAGATCCTTCTCAAAGCCCAGGTCCAGGATCCTACCAAGACCAAACATCAGATACTCGTAGAAACTTTCACCTCTCAGATAAATGTCATGAATCATAAATGAGGTTCTGTTACACATAAACACACCTATCTGCCTCATCCAGGACGAGCCAGGACACAGAACTAAACACAATACTAAGAGTGTTCTTGATGTGGTCCACCAGTCGGCCTGGGGTGGAAATCAGGATGTTTATTCCCTTCCTCAGTCTGAAACAGAAAAATACAGCAAACAACAGGCATGAAATTCAGATCAATAAAGAAGTAACTGTCATCTATATTTTTAGCAGACTGTATATTTAGTTATTTTGACAGTTTCTAAGCTACAAAATGGTAAGTAGCTCTCGCCTGGCTTTTTCTGCTTTCCTCTTTTCTCCTCCCATCAGGACTCCAGGTACAATCCATGTGAATGGCTGCAAATAAAAGAAGCACCAGAGACAGAACTGGAAATGGGCCAAAAGCTTCTGGAAACACACCAAACCAATTCATTTCCAATCAGTTCACTCTTTACAAATTTCAGACATTCTACTGTTTTGGAATAATTGCCACACTGATCGTTGTTTATAAAAAGATCCAATGCTAAGTTAAGCATTTACAGCTTCTGGATGTTATCCTCAACATCTAACTAGGGCTAAATGATACAGACTAAACATTAGTATCACATTTACACTGCTATATATTGTGACTGCCATGCCTTTCAATATTTTAATAGGCCCCTAAGATCACTTTTCTGGAACTAAAACAGCTTAAAGTATGGAGTCTACAGCAGTTCAGCCCTGCCCATTCATGCTGAAGGAATGTTTCAGTTCCTTCTTTTGAATGAGCTGCAACATAGGGCAGGGCTTTTTGGTACACAAACCCATCAAACAAAATAATGACATGGGAAAATGTAGAATATGGGCCCTTTAAAAACACCTCAGCTAACCAGTGTCTTTAATGGTTAAAGACTGTCCAAATATTGACTTTTTGTTGGACAACATGAACATCTTTAATTAAGAAAACACCTAGTAACACCCTGTCAAATACTGTGACTGGTTAGAGGCTCATTTGCATACTGCAGCCTTCTGCAATTAGTATTAGCATTGTAAAGACTGATTTCAAAGTAATGATTAGCAGACAAATAGCTTTTCTGTTTGTTTTTTCATTTGCAGTTATCATACAAAAAATATTTTCAACATTTTTACAACCAAACCTGTAAAACATCTGTTCTAAAATAAAATACAGTAATAGCTAGGGATGTGACTTTTTGGCAAAAACACTTTGAAAATACGGAACTTTTAATAGCCTCAGGTCTCTGCATTATTCATGCTGCACGGTAAATTTCCATTTTCTTCTTCTGGAGTAGCCTATGGGGGAGCTTTAGTGTTAGCGCCACCCTCAGGCTGAACTAATGCGTTTTATGATGTACTGGTGAGGAAACGTCCTCATTCCTGTTCCGTGTTTTTTTCCCCCCAAGTCCCTTAAGTGAGATAACGGTATTTGAAATAACTATTCAATATTCGAACATACATCGAAGATTCGAGTATTCCAAAATCATGTCTCATCCTTAGTAATAACATTGTAATTTTACTGCAATGACACCATTACAAAGATTTGGGTTCAAATCACTATTTAGCAACTCAAGGCCAAAAGTATTTTGGAAAATCTCCTTAGCATCCAGAACATACAGGAGAACTGCTCTCCAGAATGTCACAGGATAGTTGCAAGTTTACCTTTAAAAGCTTCTGGAAAATCTGAAAGCTCTGCTGGGCTAGCTGAGGAAAAAAAGAAGTCTGATAAAGCAATGAAGGATCACTTAATGAAAATGATAAATTCAGATACAGGATGTGTAATAGGAGAGATGTAACAAATTGAGATGCATACCTCTCTCGTAGGTACAATTACTACAGCCAGTGGCCCATCTGATCTCTGAAAGAGCATTAAAAAAAGAACGCATTTTAATGTTGCTGCACGCCAAACCAATACAATCTGACAAGCGCTAAATCAAGGAGAAAAAGAAGGTGAGACGAAACATTGGAACACCCACCGGACCCATCAGTATAGCACTATGACAGTATGACAGTACATGTCCCACTGCTAAAAGCTCTGTTAATTTGTTGCGTAGATTTCTATAAAAATGCTTCCTAAAACTTCTGATGTGACAACAACCTCTCTATCAAATCCCTGCTGAACATCTATCTGAATCTCAAACAGACGCTGGCTGTCGGATTGTTCCTTGCTGAGGAATAACAATAGGTCTTCAGTCCCATTTAGGGATGTACTGAAATTATTCAGATATAAATCCTCTGACAAGAGTAAAAATACAATTTTAGCTCCAGTTCTAAACTGGGCTGAGTCGAGACTACTTGGACCTTGCCTACAGCTTCCAGGGCCAGTAGTGTGTGAGGGGAAGAGAGAATTATTCAAACCAGCTTGCGAATTGAAATACAATCACATTTTGATCATGCACCACATCCATAGCCTCACCTGGAAGTTTAAAAAATTTGTTATTATTGTGTCAGCCCAAGTGGTAGTGAAACCAAGCTGCTACACCCACATGTTCCTTTTGCTATCTGCCTCTTCAAGAAACAGTAAAGTATGCTTTATTCGTTAGTTTGGTTTAGTTCAGCGAAATTAGAAGGTGAATGTGTATTCTCCATTAATGTCAGTATGTCAGTCTTCTCATTATATAAAGTCTAAAATGTTGTTGGCTTAAAGCACAGATGTCTACAGCAACTTGAGTCATTATTATTGCAACTATTATTAGTAAAGAAATTCTCAAAAATGTTGTTAGTATTAATACTATCTGAGAGTAATGCCTAAAACAACAACACTAAAATACTGCACCCAAAACAAAATTGCTTATTATAAGAATCCACTTACCTTTATTTTGGGCTGTACTGCCTGTAAGGACTGGACCAGAGGAATCCCGTAAGCCAGTGTTTTGCCTAAAAGTGACATTTTAAGACAAATGCTATAAAAAAATAGCATAAAAAAGCTATAAAGCTCAAGACAAACGTAACCTGTGCGTTTAACATTTGGAAGTCACAGCTTCTATCAGTGACAATTCAATATCTGATATTTATGTTGTAATTCAATAGTAATTACACATACTCATGGCTTTTAAAATTTTGCATGTCAGCCACACACAGCACAACACGTCTCAATACATGTTTGAGAATTTGCCTAATTTTTCATGCATATTAGTGCTAAATTATAAAGAAAAATAAATTTGACATATTGTTACATTAATATTAATCTAAATTCAGCTACAAAAAACCTATAAATGTTTTGTTACTGATGAGAGAACACAAAGAAAGTGTGTCTTTGGATGGTGAAATACAGCTGTACTAAAGGCGGGAGGTTTGAAATTGGCCAATCCGAGAATGTTATTTATTTCTCCTTGCTGTTGATTGGCTGGAGCACTTTGATGCATCCCTCGCTGTACTCAGAGGCGGGAGGTTTGATAGTAGCCAATTCAAAAACATTATTTATTTCTCCTGCCTGCAGATTGGTTGCTGCCCTGTGATGCTGCAGACCCAAATTCCCTCCAGGGAGATTCTTGAGTGTTCTCGTGTTTTTCATTTTGCACTACTTATAGACCTGTACTTTTATCACTGTAAATTAAATTAATATATCACTGTATTTACCTGCTTATACCAAAGAAAAGGACAGCGCATACCAAAGGAAATGCTTGTGCATGAATTACAGTACAGTCTACACAGGGGTAACATCTGTATTTACATTCTAGCACTGCAGGAGTTCAGTGTAAATTGTACAGTAAGAACACGGGTTTCCTTTCAGTGTTTAAAATGGCATTTGATTGTTTTGGGACCATATTTGGGGGCATATTTAGGGTTTACACTATAAAAATAGACCTTTCTAGACATTTTTAACTACATCCCAACAACGCATTTTTTCACTATATGCGGGTGCTCTTGCAACAGTTACTGTCCAACAATATGGAAATTACTATCCTGCTGCAGCACTAGAATTAAATACACAGAGGATTTTCGGGAATTGTAATATTTGAGTATTACCTGATCCTGTTTGAGATCGAATGACAGCATCTTTCCCTGACATCAGCACTGGGATGGACTCCTTCTGAACACTGCAAATACACAACAAAGCATGGGAATGCAAAGAAAGGCTGGGAGAAATCTAACAGACTGTTTAAGTTGCAGAGACGATGGCTGTACCTGGTCATGCTGGTCACATTCAACACTTTATGAAGCGTCGCCACCTGGGAAGCAGTACAGACACAAAAATGAGCATAAGATGACAGCACTATGATTTCAATTATAATTCATTAATGGCACTTGTGGGAATACATTTATAAAACAAAGCATTGATGAAGTCTTACTAAATGAGGATGTAAGTTCAGCTCTTCAAAGTAGTTACTAGTGAAGACCTTCTCCTTCACCTGGGTTACAGCAGGGCTACATGAAGACCAAAGCAAATATCATGAATTCCTCAATGGTTCTCATTGATAATATGAAGGTGACGAACATTTTTACATTTGAACAGCTAAATGAAATATTTTACTAACCTGAGCACATCTGGGATCTCAGGGTTGTTTCGGAAGAGTGATGATGTCTTGATAAAAGGTCTGTCATGCTCCTTGTCTTCTAGTGCCGCTTTGTTTGGATATGTTTTTAGTTTTCTGGACTTAGGTGAGTGGACAGTTGACTGGCGCAGATTCACTGTATTACTTTTAGCAATTCCATGCTGACCACTGTGACTTATCTTCCTTTGCTTAGGAGAGTCATCCTGGTTTACAAATGTAGCCTTCCTTTTTCCAGCTCCAGACCTTTTCTGCAAAAGAGTACCCATTACTAAACATACTGATACTAAGTTGAGTGGACAGCACTGATAGGCATGTATTTGGCAGAAGGATGACAATCAATATTCGGACAGATTACCTCCATTTATATGTTTATTATATTTAAGTTGTACATGTATAACTGTGTAAATGACAAATAAATATTTTGAACATACATGTTGAGTGTTATAGCATTAATGCCCTCCCCTACCTGTAAACCTATTCACAAGATGAAACATCATCGGATATGGATATACCTTTTTACTCACATTCTTTATATTTGACAAAACATTATTATTCTGCATTTTAACCTAATTATACCCTCCACTACCTCAAAATATTGCCTCTATGGATCACTCTATTAGTGTGTCGGATTACACAATGAACTCACCTCTGTCCATTTGTGCCTTGAAGTGTTTTGTTGTTTTTGATAGGTGGGCTGGACTGATTTTGAAGATTCTGAGATGTTGAGCATCAACACGTCCTCAGCCATGGTGGTAAAGGAGAAGCCAACAACTGTAAAACAAAACCATCAGTTACAGTTTCCACCGTAAATTCATCTGGTTGCTGGGCTTAACTTATCGAGTTAAATCAACCTGAGAAAAACAGTCACCAATTAGCAAACTACAGAAATTACACCAACATGAAACACCACCAAACACGCCTGCCTACATTCGTTACTTTAAACAACATTATACTACTTACATAACATTATAATAACAGTTTGTCATTACCATACCGAGCTATAAATTCATCCCCAGACTTCTGCAGTCAGTCCCCACGTGTTTTCCCTTCTGCAAACACACTCACAGACACACGCACCACCTTCTTCCGGATTGGACGCAGGTCAAAATAAAAGTCCTCAAACGCTACCACTAAATAAAACGGACTAAGGTTGGACGTTTTTAAAACACTAGTTTTATAATACTGATGTGTGGATTGTATGCGTTCTATATTTTAAGAAATTAATACATACATAATTTGTCAGTAATTATACATTGCAGGATATGGAATGCATGAATAGCTATTCTTCTGGATTGGAAATACAGTGACATACAGATAGATAGATAGAAAGACAGATACATGCATGTACAGAAGTTTGTTTTATACACGCTCACACGCGCTCTCTCTCTCTCTCTCTCTCTCTCTCTCTCACACACACACACACACACACACATGCAGAGAAAGAGAGAGACACACACAGATACACACACACACACACACA
>JBBMFX010000037.1:4123955-4148461 GCA_037832545.1 Rhabdalestes septentrionalis | reverse complement strand
GTTGTTGTTAAGCTGTACAATGCGTGTCTATACAGTGAGCACCTGGTGGGACTGAAGTTCTGTAGCGCCTCAGCCTGATCCACATCCCGAGGGAAGCCATGCAGTACCCAGCCACGCGTGATACAGTCCAGTCTGCTCAACCGCTCAGTCAGGATCTTCAGCACCATGGTTTCAGGAACTGAGAGGTTTTAAAAGGGACATTATGACACTACTAAAGGAAACAGAAGATGTTGTCTCATTATTATTTATTTATCCTCTCCAAGTCGTTTTTATGATCACCGTACATGAGAAGTAAAAAATAATGATTGAAAGCATTATTGTATTATTATTATAGAACCTAAGAAAATGTGCCATTTCTGTAGGTTCAGACCCAGACCTGTCATCACAGTGTATCTTCATTCCATAAGATATTTTTTCCATACGCTGTAAGCTCACATACATTGTACACACACACTACAGCCTTTGTTTTGTTAAAAGTTCTATATCTACTCTATTTCTATGTGAATTGCATCAGGGCAGAGGGTGAAAGATCTAAGAAAAACTGATGAGAGCTCATATTTATTTGTTTACTTTACTGACAAGTAACAGAAAAGACAGCCAAAGAAAGAAAGACACTCACGAAAATGTATCAGTGGGGAAAAAGCAGTCCCCTCTTAACAATCAAAAACCATTAAGAGTGGGAGAAATCTGATTGTCTTGTAACTCCAAAAATTGAGGTTAATATTTTCTGATAAGTTAACACAACAGTCAGTGTTTACCAAGTGCATCTTCATTTAAAAGGGTTGGTGTAGGTCATGTCACAAATCTTGAGCTTTGCATACAAGTATAAACCAAAGGGATAACTGTTAGAAGAGCAAATAAAGACAGGAGAATGGTCTGAAAATAAAAAAGGATTGCTGATCTCATAATCAGTCGATATTATCACGGTGCCATTTGTAAGCATATCAGTGCAAAAGAAAGTAAATGTTATTCAATAAATTATTACCCAGAACATTGCTATTTAAATTCATGTTCATTTTGTCTTTTAAGGCTTTTTGTCTGCTGGTTTCACTTTGAGAACAAAAGCAGTCAACAACTGCCTGACAGGCAACATAAGCAAATTGTTTAAGAGGATGATACTGATATAAAGCTGGGATGAAGACACTTTTTAACACATTGGTAAAAAAAATGCTTGCAAGACGATGTGTGGCATGTGGAAAAGCTGAAGGAAATGTGGAAGGTGACGAGGACAAACAAATAATGGGGGTGAGGGGGAAAAATAGAACACCATTCTTTAAGGAAAGTGAGCTTGCACCCAGGGGGGTCCCCGTGGATGTTGAAAAATTAAAGTCGACGGTTTCAAACTGTCCAATTTCCACATCAAACACTCACAGCCTCTTGCCTCTCTCTCCCCGGCTCTGCTTCAAACGGCAGGCAGCCTGGAGAGTGCTGCTCTCCTCTCTTCCTTCTCCTCCTTCTCTTCTTGCAAGACTATTTTTTTCATTTCCTTAATAATCCTACTCCCTAAATCCCCAAAGCACTGTACTGGTTCCACTAGCCACCGTCTCTCCTTCGTCTAATTATACCCCAGTGAGCCCATTAATCAACTCCTAAATTATTTAGGCAAGCTTCTCTGCCTGAAACCTTCACTGTCACAACGTAAGGGGGGGAAGGTGGGGGAGAGAGAAGAAGACAGACAGACAGAGAGAGAGAGAGAGAGAGAGTCAGAGGCTTCACATATAACCCGAAAGCTTTCCCCTAGGACAAAACAGCACAGTTCAACAAGGCAGGGGAGTGCCAGCTAACACAACATTTACATTGCATTTCTTATGCATTCTTTTCTTTCACCCCCAACAAACATGCAAACATGAATTCATGGAATTCATGAATACATCTGGTACTGACAGCCACCATAGCAGTTTAGAAGACCGTCAGCATGCACCATTGGGGTCTAACAATCAAGCATTGCCCCCCACACACACACTCCTTGAAACTGTGTGTGTGTGTGTGAGAAGGAGATAAATATGAGTGTCTCATAGCAGCCCTATGGAGTTCAGCTATACTATAAAGGATAACAGAGCTCAAAACCATAATGGCTTTCATCTTTACCACTGTGCCAAGATAAAGAGATAAAACGAACCTTTGATGCAGGTCAAAGGGAGAAGTGTAGCTCCTCTCAAATCAAGCTGTTAGCCATATGCATCACACTAGCAGCATGAGAATACACCAGAGAGTGATCAATTGGGATTTCAGCCTGAATTCTCAAGCTCCTTTTGATCCGCCCATTCACACTCCATATTTCTACACTCTGTGTCAGACCTAAGTGATAGCTCATATTCCTTCACCACTAATTGCAGAATCAATCAACCACACCTTGAAAAGGCATTCATTTTGTACATAATGTACCGTACATTATTTTGTATTTTATTCCCCCGAACATACAACACAGGTGGCAATTTATTCACGTTATTTTACATGATCTTTTAATCCTCCCTTTATCTAGAGAACTAAAAAAGTGTGTCACTGTTCCTTTAAGACTGATATACGTAAACAATCTTTGAGTGGCTAGCTGTCAGAGTGACACTCCTCATGACTTCACAATGAACAAGGGGGCCTAAATTGGTGTAAGCAGAAAAGGCGGGTTTATGTAAATTAGTTTTAATAACATAACAAAACTTTAAAACAGAATATATGGTCCAAATATGAACTGTGCTGACTAATTTGTTTACAGGCTACATCAAACACTTTTACTTCAAAAAGTGATGAAAATTTATTTCCCCCTTAAATAAGGCCTTCAAACAGGTGGCATGAATGTTTCTTTGTAGCAAGGCCATTAAAAAAACACTTGTATGGATATTTAAAATATAGAGGCTCCACATCAATTGCATGTTTCCCTTGAATTAAGGTCAAGAAGCATTTAGAAACCATTTAAGTGTATAATGTGCAAGAACCTCCATCTACTCCATCTCAAAACAGTCAAGCTTAGCTCATTAAATGGGAGCCACTATTGTGTTTCTTAAAGTCAAAGGTAGTGCTTGTCTCTGTGGCAGTTCACACACAGCTGGAGAAGAGCTAACTGTAGGAAGTTCAGCTGTCAGCGTTCTGCACAGTCTCATGGCCACACTGAGGACAGAGTGAACTCAAAGTAGCTTCAGACTGAGAGAACCCACCTCTGTGATGCTGCGCTTGTGTGTCAGTCTCATTAAATGCACACATTTACACACACACACACACACACACACACACACACACACACACCCACACACACACACACACCCACACACACACACACACACACACTTTTGTAGCCCATCGATTCTCAGGGGATGTTTATTAAATTAATCACATTTTGCTCAAGGCAAGTTTAGACAATCAGTGCCAGTGATTGGCAGGCCTGGCAGCTTGTGATGCAGTAAGAGGGGACGACCTGTTTGGATAGCTAAGAGGGCCTGACTTAGAAGGGGATGCCGTGGCAGTTTTACACCTCTGCTTATTGAATTATTTTCCCCTTGGGTTTTCACAAGGAGAGGATGCTGAGGGGCTTTGTAGACGGCTTTGGACAGGGGATGTGTAGGAACCGACAAAAATACACTCAAGCATATGGAACTGAATGACTAAGTGGGGGACTGATATGCTATATATTTAGTAAGTGCAGTTATAGAACAGATTACTGTATGTGCAACAAGACTTGAAACTGTTTTCATGTTTTAAAAATGAAACATGAAAACATGACCATCCTTAACTGTTTGGGGACAGAACATACATTTGAAATGCATACAGTACATTTACATACATTGTTATATAGCTCATAATCTAACAAAAAGTGTGCTTTATTAAAACAGCAACCACTCATAAATGGTTATGGACTGAGAGTTTTCCTTCTGATTCAAGCTATTTAAGTATTTTACAAAATATAGAAAACCTAGTGCTATGTTAAAAATGATATTTTTATTAACTTAATATAATAACGTTTTTATAATATTTTTACATTCCTTTGTTTGTTTTTTTTTGGTCCTCACCTTTCAACATAAGGTAGGGTTTTGTGGAACCTCACTTATAGTTTGTCACTTTTAGGACTGCATAATATACATACATAACTTAGATATCAGTAGTTAAATTATTTGTTTGTACTGAATGATGTGTATTAAGAGCAATATTTGACTAATAAGCCCTGGTCAAGTGCTCAAATCTTATAAAAACATTTTTTCTATAGGAACAGGAATAAATATGATTATGCTATCAAACCACTGTTCATCTGTCTTATAGTTATTCTCTTGATAATTCAGGGATGTGACATGAGGTACACTTATTTTTACCATAGCAACAAATATAGATATGCAAACATCGTAATGGATTCATCAGCCACACAAGCATGGCGTGGGTGGTCTAATTATTTGGCCAAAAGCAGAAATTTCTAACAGAGTCAGGAGACTCAAATAGGCCACATACACCGAGGCTTCAGCTCTCCTCGGTGCGTGACCTGTTTGACAGCGTGCGCATGTGAGGAGGTGAGGAAGTTTACCTTGCCGTCCTGACTCCAGGAAGGGTTTAATGAGCTCTCCCATACTGCTCTCATCCGCTGCCACTGCCTTCAGAAGCTCGCCACAACAAACTACAGAGAAAGAGAGAGAGAGAGGGAGAGAGAGAGAAAGAAAGAGAGAGAGAAACAGACAGCAAGGAATATAGAGCAATGGAGAAACAGAGAAAGTAAAGTTTTAAATTTTAAATAAACAGAATACACAATGTTCAGTGTGACCTTTAAGGCAAGTCTCAAGGTAGAATAAGAAAAGATAGGTCGTGAGCTTGCAGCCCAGGGCAGCAAGAAAGGACAGGTGATGAAAATCAACATGCCAGGAGAAGGAATTGAGAGGAACTGAGGAAAAAAAAAAAAACTAAACAAAGAAACCTGAGAACAAGATTTTTTAAATCTGTTTGATTTCTATTATTTTCTACTTCCATAAACAAAAACAAAACTCACTTCTGACTTAATCTAGCCAGTTTTTAACAGATTGAGAAAAGACACACAAACTCACTGTTGACTATGTCATATTTCTGAGCAATAAAACCAGCCTGTAGACTTTTTCCACACCCTGGTGGTCCAAGCAGGATCATTCTGAGAGTATGAGGCGCAGCAGAGCGTTGCCTAGACAGAACGTAGGTCAACACTGCAGCACAGAGAAAGCACAAAAACATAAAAGAATTCATTGTAGTATTCATATCACGTATAGCTGTATATCTGTGGCTGTGTACCGAGGGTGCTTATACCCAGGATGCATATTCCTTGAAGTGCAGATGGTGGTTGTGCTAATGTAGTGCCAGGATATGATAAACAACAGTGTCATGTAACAAATGCATCTAATCAATAATCAACTGCTAATCCCGTTTAAGTTAACTGTAGTAAATTTATATGTGCCTCTGTCTTAATGATGCAGGCCACACATTACACAAGTAATTAGAGTACTTACTAGGGACGGATTGCCACCTGGGCTTACTAAACCCGTGCCCAGGGCCTTGGAGACTAAGGAACTCACAACCAGCACTGATATAGCCAGGGGCCTAGGCTATATTTTTATTTTAAATCAATAAAAACACCAAATACATTTTACAACCCCCCCATGTCACAGAAATTGAAATTCATACAGAAATGTTGTTTATGGGCAGGTGTGAGTTTTTAAACAAGGACATTTGGTTAGTTCAGTTTGGAACAGACACAAAAATAGTTTTTGCCTTGATAGAATTTATATATCATCTGTCCTCTGTCTTGCTATATTAATCATTTTCCAGCTACATGTTTTGTTCATTATGGCACAAACCATCCAATATGCACTCAAAGGTACAGCAATGTTCTTAGGGTTCCATTGCATAACTTAAATAAGTTAAATAAAATGTAATAAGATTTAAAAACTGCAATGTATACAATGCATTGAAATGATCCCTAAAGGTACTACAGTCCTATTTCTAATCCAGAAGGTCCAAAAAAGTTACAGAGACACATCACAAGTTTAGCCAAGTTCAATTCCTTTAAATTAAACAAGCAGAACATGTGCATAGGCTAAATATCAAAATCACAGATAAAAACAAAGCCACACCTGGTGGATCACAAAAAAGACATGTGACATCAGAAGTTAATATTGTAATATATACTGATGTGTTAATGCATGAATATACAGGTGAGGAGTGAGTGATAGGGTTTGTATTGTGGGGGCCCAAAAAAGTTGGTGCTCAGAGGCCCAGAGGGTGTCTTTACATGCACACTACATTTCCTTTGTATGATCAATCCTAAGTTTACAGAAGTTTAGCGAGTTTCGAAATATTGTGTTATAGTGAGCAAACCAAAACTACTTTTGTTGGAACTTGTCCTCAGTTAGCCTTAGCCAGCATACTGTATTTCTAAAACTGGGCTTCAGTGTTTCATAGTGCAATAAGAACACAGAGATCTTGGTTTAATGTTTAATGAAGTTGGATAATACAGCACTTATGTAGGGGCAGTGAGAGTTTCCCTCTCAAAGACCAAAGACCTCAGAGTGATTGAATATAATCTGAATATAAGGCAGCCTGTTTAATAAAACATGAATCAATCATTCAGGATTTCTTCTCACCTGACATGTGATGCTGCCACATCGCTAACATCTGTTAGCAGCTGGGCCTCACTCACAATGCTGTTCGCCTAATGTGTACTAATTAACAATGGCCTAATTGTGACTAATGAGTCTCCGTCATCTTGCGCCTTGTGCTGCTTTAATTGCAAGACAACAACGGTGATAAATGGTTCATATGCAAAACATGTTAATGCGCTAAAAGGCGATGGCAGGGGGAGGCTAGCAATGTCGCAATCAAACCGCATGCTGAATTAGCCAGAATCAATATTTAAGATGACAGCTTTATTGCAGTTTACAGCTCGGTCTGGAGTCATTAATATTTTATAGCAGAGAAAGACTCCAAATATTTGTTTTATTTCATCCGTTTAACTTAATCAAGCCAACTGGGTGTGATTAAATAAAGATAGAGCCAGCACAGCACCGACACCCAAACCTCACATTTTAAAAATCAAGCTGAAATCTCCAAACCATTAATGAAATGGTGGAAGAGTTGCTCTCCTGGTGCTCTACATGGCAATCTGAATGCAATACTAATGTGCTAATGCCAGCTGAAACATCACCGTGAGTACCCTGCACTGTATACCGCTGGATATGAATATGATATGAAGCTGCCAGAAAAGTAGGTGTTTCGTACATAAATTCATATCTATTTTTCCTATAACAGTGGTACACAAGGAAATTAGGTCCTGCATACAAAAGCCTGTTCCACATTTGAGGATAATGAATTAGGACGAAATTAGCAGGGTTTCTCCTCTGATCATCAGGGCCACACAATACATTGATTGATATTTAGAACAGCAATACAAAATGTAGTAATATGGAAACAAACCATAACCATGTTTTTTTTAAGTCCCTGGATGTTTTGATGAATGATGACGCTGAAAAAGTCAATTAATTAGCCCTAGATATGCACATTTTTACTGCACTTCTTTTTTTACATCCTTAAACATCAAAGAAGTTGTCAAAGAAGAACCTTTTTTGTTTCCCCAAAAAACGATTCAAATTGTTTTATCCAAATAATTTATCCAGTTAGTATTTGTCTTCAATAAAAATGTGTGTCAACGTGTAGAATTTGTATTATATGTAAAATTTCTCAATTTCTCAAAAATTTCTTAAAAAAAAAAGAACCTTTACATTTTGTTTACATTATTTAAAAAATGTTCTTCACATGCATATCTCTTCTTCACACATGGTTCCATAGAGATGTAAAAGATATATAATATGGTGTGAATTTTTCTTTTGTGACGTCAAGTGCTTCTTCTAAGAGGTGGAAAACCTCTCATCAAAATGATTCTATAGAACTAAGTCACAGAACTTTTTTGGTACTAAATATGAACTCTGTTTTGTTCAGAAGTCATTTCAAATTATCTACTCAAAATATATGTTTTTTAAAAGTTTCAAGACATGTCACATTTACAATATGTACCAATACTGATTACTATTGCTAGTACTGATCCGCATCATGTAGCCTAACAACCAGGCATCTATATTGGACTGCAACATTTTTTTCATACCCCTTTTCCAAAAACCCAGACTCAATTTAGAGTCGCATGATGTATGCAAAGAAGAGTTAAAATATTCAGCAGACACTGCTCTCCTTATCCCGCAACAAAAGGAGGGAGAAAGTGACAGAATTATTTTGTCAAGTTGAGGGGTGTAATATTGAGACAGGTTGTACTGGGCTGGCTTTAATGGCTCTGGTGAAGACCGCATACCGTTCCGCGGGTCCTCGCGGGACGGCAGGTGCCTGTGGCACAGCCTGAGGCAAAGTCCCCCAACCAGCCACCGGCCTGACAGCCCAGCCAATCACTGCCTCTCGGCGGAGCGGCTGTACTGCTGACCTGCGACCAGAGATTGGGTCAGCACAATGGGGAAGTACCGTATGCTGAACAGAGAATTGTAAATTGTATGCTAGCGAAATGTGGAAGATTTTAAATAGGGATGTCCCGATCAGGGTTTTTTGCCCTTGAGTCCGAGTCATTTGATTTTGAGTCCCGATCTGATAATTCTATATACTATACTAAGGCGAATGGGAGGTCACTCATTGCGATCATTTGAGGTATTTTTTCTCTCCTCTTCAAACTCTCCTGCAGCGTGCGCTGACTCGTCTTCGGCTGGGCTGCCTGGATAAACATATATACATATATCGAGTCTGAAACCAGGTGATCGGGCCCGATTTCCGATCACGGGATCGGAACTGGACATTACTAATTTTAAACGTTGCAGCTAAAGGAGGGCACATTGTGGTCTCATTTGCACAGTGCTAATTACAGCCAACAAATTTTCACTTATTAACAGAGAAATCGCACAGACCACAAACTCTCTGTCAATTAATTAAATAATTTTAATGCAACCAGCAAACAGTCAGGCTGTGTTCATATTAGGCTTTTTTCTCCTGGACTGCCATCACATATTTCACATGTAATTCTATGGGAAGTGGTCATCAGTGTGGAGTGCTTTTCAACACTCTGAAAGGTTTAACTTTTCAGTGCAGAGTGCAGAGAGATATTATTTGTCTTTTATCAGCAAAAATCACAAGATGAAATGTAAAATTTGTGAAACACATATACTTTCTGCTTTTACAGGGAAAGCTAAGGCAAACAATTACCTCCTTGCCACAGTCCAGGTAAATGTTGGTAAATAAATCTAGCCTAGTCTTTCATTTGTAACAATTTAGATATCGAGCAATTTGCAAGTTGGTGGTACAATAATATACAAGACAGAGCTGGATGGTGCCTTCATAATGGCTAACTATGTATACGTGTCATTTGCCAGTAGTGAATCAGCTCACCTTGGGCGAACACATCAATGTGGGGCTGGTCAGCATTTATGATCTTCAGGCAGCTATGGTAAGTGCGCTGTAGAGAATGCTCTTCCCTGTGGTATGTCTGCAGCTGGCAGGATATTACCTCTTCTGAGATCAGGCCATGTGGCCTCTCAAGGCGCTGAGCCACATCCGCACTCTCAGGCCACATAAATGTAACGTGATAGACATCTAAAGATAAAACAGAGAAAACACAGAGAGGGCATTTGCAATAATAACGTTTAACATTTTTCACTGTACATGGTGCGGATTTCTGCTATCAGGTCATATTCAAGGAGTCAGATGTGTAGATATTATAAGTAAAATTATATTTCAGGGTCCAATACAGGCCAGAATGGTCAGGAAGAAGCCCTATGAATATCTTAACATTTATTTGACTACATATCTACATCTTTATTTTACATTGAGAAGATGCAAATCCATTCTTTTCAAACAACCAAACTAGTATTGGAAAGCTCCCAACATTGCCTGACAACTTACAATTGCCAGGATCATATTTTCTAACAAGTAAACTCTTTCTGAAAGTCTTTAACTGACTATAAACATATTTGAGCCTTGAAAACAGCCTAGCAGTCCAGAATGTATCTTATCATCCCACAGTCCTGTGCAGACATGTGATTTGTGAACACAATTCCAGCAAGCCTCCCATTACCTCCAATTATGTATAATGCAAAATGTTTTCCTGTTTGGGTATTACATATGTACTGCATGTGTATAAGTGCATTAACTACATCAGTGTGCAGAAGGCATATACTGCCTGATGTTCCAGTAAAAAAAAAGAACAAGACAGATGAAAATTTTCGAGAACAACTGAAAAGCTGAAAAAGGCCCCTGTCCTGGGGATTTGGGGACATCTCATCACACTAACTACCAGCAAAGTAAAACATGAACCATTACAGTCTGAGATAAAATTGACTAGAACAATGAATGCACCTTAAGACAGCAGTCAAATTTTGATCCTGAACAGAAGAAGATGGCAATTATATGGATAGAGTGTATCCACACTTTAACAAACCTGTGGGGAGCAAGAGCTTTTGTTCATTATAACACGGCTTTGCTATACCCAGATGACTTGCTGCCATAGTTGGGATTCAGCAAACAGGTTCTGTTTGGTTGAGGTCTAGGGTTCATGAAATGCATTTCAATCAAGGTTGTGGGCTGGTTGTCTGTCTCGTGGCCGGGCTCTCTGCTCTGAAAAACTGTGGTGATTATCCAGACATTACCTCCTGTGACAGGGTCTATCCTCTTGCCCAGACTCCTTTCAATCAGGACAGCATCGGGCGCCTGCAGCATCACTGAGGCGAAACAGAGCAGAATACATGTAACGTGCACAGTTCTCTAAGGCCCTGTCCGTGGATTCAGACTTCACTTCCTCACTCTCATACCTTACATATTACTTTTACAGTAGTTACTGAATAATGCATTTTCCAGTTATTCCTGGGTAATACTAATAGAAGTAATGGTATTCAGGAGAAGAATGTCTCATATGAATTAAAAGTAAACATAATGTATTGCTTAATTCACATGGTCAATAAAATGTAAATACATAATTACATTTGAACAGTATAGTAAAATGAACTGGAATTTCTGGCCTGTGACAAATAATTTTCTAATCAAACTCATGTAATTTTGGATGCTATAATGGAAAAATGCTTTTAAGCTGCAACACTGTGTAACACTGACCAACATGCTCTGGGATGATGCCGGCTTCTTGTAGGTACAAAGCCTCTTCTCTGGTCTTAGGGATGGCTTCTAATACCCAGCCCTGTGAAAACAGCACACACTGCAACATTGGAAACTGTGATTTCAGTACTGTGACTTTACATAGACCGACAGCACAAGGCATTGATGCAACTATGGCAAGCTTGAAATCAGTGAGACTTCTTGCCATTCTAGTGCTCTAGTCGAGTTTAATGATGTAGGTTTTTTTGTTGTTGTCTGAATTAGTGATTGCTAAAAGTTTTGTCAACCTTAGAGCCCCTGACAGTCTAAGTTGGTTATGCCACAGCTCAAATTTCATGAAACGGGTGCACAACTGCTTCTTTCCTTGGTCACAACTGCTGTACTGTTCCAGTCCTTCTTTGGTCTGTTAGATGGAACAAAAAATCTTTCTGTGATAAATCGTTGTTTAAAGCTGCTAATGGGCACCTGATGTATAATTCATACAAATAGTGTCCCTGTATGAGACCATGAGAGCTAAAATAATTAATGCATATATTCATCTAAAAATGCAGGATAAACGTGGCCTATATGGGGGTTTCATGCAGTGAGGCAATAGGAGGGTTAAATCCATAAAACCTTGAAAATGTGCCTAATTCTCCAGCTCCTCTCCTCCACTTCTTACATGGCCATAAAAAGAACATAAGAAGAAAGGGAAAAATCGCATGCATATCATTCATTAGCTACAAATCCATAAAAAAAAAAATCTCTCTCTAATAGTCTCCTAAATCCCAGGGCTTGCTGCGCAATGGTGCGGTAAAATAAAGAAGCCTCAAAGAAACCATCTCCCTCAAGTGCTTGTTAGGGGCCAACTTATTACCGTGGCGAATAATCTTAAAATAAATAAATATATGCAACAAACATTTATAGATCTAAGTATTATCAGAGGAGCTGTGGGTTTTTGCTGCCGAGTTGCTGGTGCCTGTTTGAAATCAGCCTTTGTTTTTTCCCACTTTGATCTTTAACAGCGAACCTATCCTTTGCTTCACCTGATCTCAGTGCGCGAGTTTCCTCCCACTTACTTTCCCATTAAGCATTTGATTGCCTCTGTGGCGGTTAGGCCCATGGGCTGGGCCCGCTAACTCACGCTGCACGTTGACTCGGAAGCCTTGCATTAAGTACACTTTGATGGAAACGAGGCCGACTATGCCCTGGCAATAAAAGCATCATCTAGGACAAAAAGGTCAGCTGAGATGACCCTGCATGATTAGGTCTGTATGCCAGAGGAGTCTACCAGTATATCAGTATTAGTATGCTCATTTTTTTAAGTTTTAGCTTTATCTTGAGAAGGTACATCCAATGGATGACTGCACATTCTTCAAAGGGTTCTCCATGGATTCTTCTGCAAAGGCAATGATTATACTTCACTTTGGACATTTAAAGAACTATTTCTCTGTTAAATGGTTCTCAGGTGCAAAGTTGAGAGAAGATTCACATACTCCAATGATTGTTTGAGCAATGCTACTTGGTTCGTAAACAAAAGAGCTTGAGTAAAGGACCTTTGTACAAAGTAAATGTTCTTTAATAACACAAGAACATTTATATTATGTAGAGGTTCTTTATACATTAAAAGGATTCACAAATCTTATTTAAAAAGTCCTCTAAAGAACCTCTACATAAGACAAAGTTTCTATTGTAAACACATGTTACTAAAGAAACTTTACTTTGTACAAAGTAAAGGTTCTTTAATAACCTGTGTTCACACTAGAACCTTTATATTATGTGGAGGTTCTTGAAACCTTAAAAAGATTCACATATCTCATTTAAAAAAATATCCTCTAAAGAAACATCCATTTAAAAATTATTTTGAGAACCCAAAGTGGTTCGTATGTGGCTTCACAAGGTTACCTTTCAAGTTCAACCTTTTTGTGTGTGTGTCTGTGTGTGTGTGTGTGTGTGTGAGTGTGTGTGTGTGTGTGCATGTTTTTACACTTGTAAATCCAGGTGAGAAATTGAAGCAGCTTTTCTAGGATCCTGACCTGGGGAGCTGAGGGCAGAAGGAATTCCAGGTCCCAGGCCTGATCGAAATTGTAATGAGACTGCTTCATACACACACACACACACACACACACACACACATACACACACACACTCCTTCTGTCCCCAGAGCCCCACAGTGGCTTGCTCCATTCCTTTTCATCCACACATCAAAGGGCAACATGGCGTTTGGGCGCCGGGCTCTGTCAGAGACCCCAACACTGGAACATCTGCAGCGAGGCTGCATATCACAGGAGGGACACGTACTCAGCAGATGTCTCCTGCTAGCTCAACAGCAGGCACGGCACACGAGCGGCCACCACGACCTGACTTAACTTACACACACCCAAACACATTGCCGGGGTCTTCACACAAAGCCTCTATAAGTTCCTCCTGACTGTACAATTAGCCAATTATGCCATCCTTCTGATAATTGTATTGCCATTGTCTCGGTGTGACTTGTGTCCTAGATATCAATGTGTCCTCTAATTGTCTTTTTCTGAATATACTGAAAATACTGCACTGATAGGTCATTTTCATCTTCATTGATTAGTTTGTTTAAAGGAATAAGGACTTTTAACGAAGGATGCTCTTTTTCTAAAACATAAAACATTTAAAAATGCAAATATAGAATGTTTTATCTGATTTCGTTTTAACCTTTGGGGTTGAGAATGTATCTGGCCAAGATAGCCTTAAATTAAATTATTTAATCAAACTACCCAGTACATTCATTTGAATACATATAATGTGTTTGGAACAGTTACATACAGAACTACACATTATCTGAGCATATTGTGAATATTGTTAGCTGTCTAAGTGGCCAGAAACATCTTGTTTTATTTATGCTATTTATATGGCAAAATCAGTTGAATCTCATCATTAAATGATGATTTAGCAACTTTTCTTCATCCCTGACAATTATACAGGCTGTTTTTGTTAATGTGCATTTAAGACACAAGTGTGTTAGTGACCTCTACTTGGAATGGCTGTCCAGTTTGAAACACTCCATTTAACTTTATTGTAAAATACTGCTGTATTTGTGTAAATGTGTTGGTTGTCATGACCATCATAGTGCAAGGCACATTTTGAAACATCCCTCATCAAATGTTTTATTTCAAAAAATCGAGGAAAATTTGATTTTCCCTGAGACTAAAGGAATATGGGCCAATTGCACATCCTATTACGCAGAGTGTATTTAAACCTTATTATTTAGATCACTGCATTTGTGTAGTGTAAAGTGTGAAATCATGAAGTATTTTTAACTTAACTTGTTTACATAGTTTTAAAAGGTTTAAAAAAACTGGCTGCCTTCCACCCTCTAAGTAAATTAATAGTAAATTTTGTATAAAAACATTATCTCCTAAAATCCCAAATTATTTGCATATCAATTTGCGCCAAAATAAGAAATCTGATTACAAGGACAACCTACTATCACCATTATTACAGACTGATTGATTATTGTAACCTATCAAACTTAAAATAAAACACTTAACCCTACGGCAGTTTTACAGGCTAGAGGGCACACACCTAAACCTTTTATGACGGTTCAGATATCATTTTCTGGAGTGAAACTGAGTAAGGAAGCTTTTATAGTAACTAATGATTGATGGAAAAAACATTTAAACATGTTAAAATAGGCTTATGGCAAATGAAAGTGATATGTAGGTGTCTTTATCCTTCCGTGAAACTGATACCAAACTAGATATTGCCATGAATATCATGCAAAAAGTTCTTGAAGTACAATGATTTTTTTATGTGAAACATATTATAATTTATAGTAGCTTCACTTAATAGGACTTTGTTAATTTTATGTTTAAGTTCGAAAGAAATGGCCTTATTGAGGCTAAAGACCTAGCGAATGGTTTATGAAAACGCACGAAACAATGAAAAACACTTTTTTATGGGTGACTATAGATATGATTTATATTTAATCAAACATTCATCTGTTTCAGGCACTGTAATTAGAAAAGCATTAAAACATGAACTGTGCAACATCAAACAACACCCACTCTTTGGAAACTATTATCTGTGTAAATTGTCAACTGGAGAGAAAGAGGAAAAAAAAACAACAAACTTCCCATATCCTATTAAATTTCAATTGCAAACTTTCCTGCACATTTCCCCCCACCTCCCTAAATATAGAATTAAAGGCATTATGCAAATTCTAACAGTCTAACTTTATTTGGAAGTCTCATTAGGGATCTGGGTGACTGCAATACTTGCCACATGATCTTTCATTCTTTCTTTCTTTTCTTATCTTTTCTTTATCCCCCCCCAGTTTACATTTGGGGTTCTTTTTCTGGGAGTGCAAGGGTATTCATTAAGTTGATATTTCACCTTAATTCTCTATTCATTACCTGCGCTTCCTAACATTTCCTACTCGCTTGATTTCCCCCTAGATTACAAGTCTAAAGTTTTACAAACAGCAGCCTCGCGAGAGCGAAGAGGAGCGCCGCGTACAGTAAGACAGTTTGAGAAGCAGTGACAGGCGGAGATGAACTAGATGACCTAGATTAGGCATGATTAACATTCAGTGTTTCTTAATTTGGATAAAAAAAAACAGGTACAAACATCCTCACGCACACACATACACATACACATAGGCGACACAGGCACAGCAATTAAGCTTAGCTGCCTCTGCTTCAGTGGTGGTGCAATGTGTCAATCATTCCATTCTTTAGCCCATTAAAGTGTGTGTTATGTGTGTTTGAGTGTTTGTGTGTGTGTGTGCATTTTATGTGTTTGTGTGTAGGCACATGACCAAGACATGAAGGAGCATCATGGTGTGACAGAGACATTTGCAGCCCAAATGGAGCACTGATTGAGATGCATTGTCAGGTGTCTTTATCTACAGAGGAGAATCGCCTCTGTTTCTCGCTCATTTTGCAGCACTTATGCAGATCAGAAAGGAGCGAAAAATAATTAAATAAGATGATAAATAGCATCAGACAGTTTGCCTGCAGGGATAAACATCCATTACCAGATTAAAAGCAGTTACTAATCATAAACTACTGAGATTAAAAGGGGAAAGTTAAAGGATGCCAAGTGGAAAAAGTTTAGTAATGAGATTCAGGGCTAAGTAAAGCCATTTGCAGAGTTAAAAAAGGAATAAGAGGAAAACGTTGTTTGCAGTTTTTAACGATTTACATATTTCTCTGCGCGCTTGCACAGGGGAAACTGACACTTCAGAGGAAGGAGGGATCAGGAGGAAAGGGTGCTGGGACGTTTCAGAATGACAGGCAGGCGGATTGTGTGATGTGATGGTGGGATAAAAAGAGGAATGAAAGGGTGCAGGGTTTTTGGACGCCAGCTGGATGGAGGACATTGTAGTAGCATTAGTGAGGAGATCAGGTGAAAGGAGGAGGGTGAAGGGCCCAGTGATGAAAAAGCATACACACACACACACACAAATGCACAAATGCACACACACCAAGTCCCGTGAGACTACTGTTACTGCTCCTCAGGGAACACAGATACACACATGGGTAATTAGCTTATCATAGCACACTCACGTAAATACACACAGAGTACCAAAGAGATGATTTGGACATTTGTTGTTGCTTACAAAAACTAGTTCAGTAATATGTATGATGTGCCAAACACCTGTGCGTTTTCTCTTGTCCAATAAAGCTCCCACATGATTTTCCATGTGGTGAGCAGTTTAGCCTACATTAACTATTTAACATATATTAACTTTTAAAAACACATTGAGTTATTTTCAGCATTCTGTACATCATTTCAGAAGAGCCAGTTGATGTTAAGAAAGAAAACCCATAGTTCTTACCCGTCTCACACAGTCAGCCTTTGACAGGCGTTGCTTAATCAGCTCGCTCCAAAGCTCTCGTGGGATCTCCTAACAGAAGAGCAGTAACAGCAGTTAAGATGGTTAAAATATACAAAGGTAACATTCTAAATGTTTACATTGTTCTGTTACCTTGTGCTAGAAGATGTGTGAAAACACAGAGAAAAAATGAAGTTAATATTTGTTTAGTTTTTGAGTAGAACACGTGAACCATAAACAGGATCTATACCTTATTGCCCAGAGCATAACAATTCCTCTGCCTTCTTCCCATGGTACTTCCTGGTGACAACTTTTTCCCAGGTAAGTGATGGACATGCACCCACAAGTCCACAAGATTTATCACAATTAACCTGGCTACATTCTTTTATTGCTTCATGGTCCAATTCTGACGCCCACATGTCCATTATAGGTCTTTCGACAGTGGATACGGGTCAACACTGGAAATGTGACTGGACTGCTGACCCTTATGCAGCACACTGTGATGCAGGATGTGTTCTGACACATTTCTACAGTAGCCAACGTGAATCTTTCTGCAATTTGTCATACAGAAGCTCTTCTGTGGGATTGAAGCTCAATGTGTATACTTCAAGAATCAACTGTTAATTTGCTGCTTAATATTTAACAGAGTTTGACAGATTTATTAACATTCACAAACACTGCATGAATATATATGTCTATGTATCAAGCTATCTATCTATATATACATTATACATACAGAAATTTTAATGTGCGTGTGAGTGTATGTGTAGTTATATTTCTTAATCACATTTTATTTATTAGGTTTCTTTTGTATTGTTTTTTAGAAAAAGTACTCACCTTTTACCTTTTTTAAAAAGTTTTTTTTACAAGTAAATCAATGCTTAAATAAATGTCCAGAGAAATAGCATCTTCAAATATATATACACTTAACCACCAGTTTACAGACATGTTGCAAGATTCTAATCACTAACTCCATTAAAAATTCCATCAAAATGATAATAATCTTTCGCGTCTTTTTGGGCTTTTGGTCTATTTTAAAACTCAAGGCCATGCTGAGTTTAAGTGGGAGGATAATTAGAATAATTAAGCCACTGGGAAAAGCTTTTCCTCAGCAAGCCTTTCTCTCCTTTCCTCCTATATTCAACTTTTCTGTTCTACTGGCTAACTAGTTTGCATACCATTTACATGCGGAGACTTCAAACAAAATCAGCAGAATTACTTAAAGACAAAGCTTTTTTTACTGCAACTCAATAACTGCAGGTAATTGTCAAATCAAAATATGCCTTAAACAATGGTTTACTTCAGACATTTTCATTAGATCTGCCATCTGTAAACATATGAATACATTTAGACATAAACACATTAAAGCAATAAAGTCCTACCTGCTTTTTCATTATATATTCCTGTGCAGTTCTGGTCTGGTCATTGTCATCTTTAAGAATATCGCTGGTGGTTATGTGGATCGCGCTGGTGTGCTCGCACAACTTTTTAGCCTGCAGGACAACAAATTATACCATTTAGCCTGTCCTTACGATACAAAAATGCAAACAAAAATGCGGATTGAACAGTACTGAGAGTCATACATGAAGGTCGATTCCAAGCAGGAGAGCACCCAGCACAAATAAACAGGGGGATATACACTGATCTGAAAGTTATCAATTAAGAATATATGTGAGTGTGAGTTATCTGCGAGAGGATGTTTAATGTGTGATACAGTTCATTACAAGGCAAAAGGATCACACTCAACATAAGAATCTATATATATAAAAAAACACTTACAGTGGTTCTTTTCCCCGAAGCAGGCGGCCCCAGCAGCATAATTCTTGGCACTGGTCATTGATTTTTCAATTTTTTAAATGAGAAGAGACACAATGCTATTTAACAATCTGGTATTATTATCTGCTAAATAAATAAAAAAAAGTAAAGAGAACCAAAGTTGATAATTTTCTTTTAAACACTTGTTAAAATAATAATTTAATTTTAAAATAACCTGCAGTTAAGGCACCGTCTCTGCAGTGCAAAGGTAAGAGGGTGCCATCTAGTGTCAGTTTTAAAAAGTGAAAATAAATTGAGTGGGTGAACAAAATGCTGTAATTACTTTGAGCTTTCAACACATTCAAAACTTGATATTATAGAATATATAATAATCTAATATTTTACCTTCAGTGCTTCCTCTTTTCAGCATGTCTATCAGGTATTGAATAGGATCTGCCGGCTTGTCTATCATGAGGTCTCTCACAAGTGCCTGTATCAAAGAAAAACTGAATGGAGTTCATTTCAGAGACAGACTGTATACACTATGTGATATCTAGATGCTGCTTACCTGAAAAAGGTAAAAAATTTCATGCTTCTCTGCATAAACAGCCATTTGAGGAGGAATCTGTAAAGGTTTGACAGTTGCGTCCATACTTGATTGTTACTACCAGAGCAGATTGTATTTAGTGTTTATGTATCTCAGCCCAGCCTTGTTTAGAAATCTGTAAGAGAATCAGAAAGAAGTGAATAGGACATATATTTTACCTCTTCGTCACTATGGAGTAAAAAATGAATAAACAAGGAAAAGCAGAAAGTGGCACCACCTGGAACTACTTGAGCTACCAGCCCAAAATAGCAAAAAAAAAATTATGGAAGTTTATGAGATACTTTCAGACATAATGTCAGCCTGGTCCATCTTGGCTGGTCTGCTACATTTAGGGCAAAAATGGAAAATATGTAAATGTTATTTATTCAATTATTCTTTTTACAGTAGGGCACAAACAAAAAGATTCAGTTGTGTGGGAAAACAAATGAATGGGGAATGTCTTCCCATTCAAACGCAGGGTATGAGACTAAACGTTTTTCTTTGCTTGACTGCAGTCTAGTATGGCTGTAGTTAGTGGAAAAAGCTTAATTTCCCCCAATATCATTAATAAATACACTATATGGAAAACAGTTTTTGGACGACTTTACAACAGCAGTGACTTTAATGACACTGCAATCAAATACATAAACTTTAATATGGAGTTGTTCCCCTTTTCGCTGTTGTAACACCTTCCACTCTTTTTGGAAGGCTTTCTGTGGGAATTTGTGGCCATTTACTCTGTAGTGCTTTTATGAGCTCAGGCACTGATGTCAGACGAGAAGGCATGGTTCACAATTTCCGTTCCAGTTCATCCAAAATGTCTTGGTAAGGTGAAGCTTTAAAATTGCCATTCACTGGAAGTAAGGGGCTCATCATTAATTAAGATGTGTATCCCAATACATGTGTAAATATGGTCAGTCTGTAACATTAACAGTCAAAAATACATGTGTTTTGTCCTTTTAATAAATTACAGTAACTTAATCGAACAATTACTTAAGTGAACTGTATTGTTTCTGAAAGTGTGTGTTGCTTTTGTTTTATGTTTATTCAATAATTACGACCTGTGTCCCAATACTTTTGTTCATATTGTGTTAATCAATAGCGAGGCAATAGCAGTGAGCAGCTCTGGTAACATTAGCATATTACTGACTTTGACTGCCTGTTGTTCCCCAATATTAGGTCGACAGATGTGGAATTAATGTACACGAGCAGGTTATTTCAGTCACTAACCTTTTTATTCTTCACTAATCTTCACTTTACCGGTCCGAAGTTGTACCATTGCTAATCGTTAGCCTACCGGGTCCTACCGGTTGCCGTGGGTTACCGTTACTTATTGCCTAGCAACTACACAACAGTTTGTAAGCCTACAAAGAGAGGACTTAAAAACGTCATTAATGGCTTAGAGAGTGATAACAGTTACAATAAAAACAGGTTCACAAACTGGTCAAGTCAGCTACGAAGGTGCTATTATAGGTTTGTGACAGCCTGGTCTAATTTAAGGTGTTTGCTCTTTTATTGCCTTTAATTGCCTATGCTCAGTTTGTTTAGATGAAACTGTTCTATGTGCTAAACATGCTAAGTTTATGCTTTCTCTAACTTCGAATAATTAACTTTTCATGAACAGTTTTAAATGGCGGACTTACGTGAAAGACTGCAGTCCATCGAGCAGAAGCATAAACGCTTCAAGCAGCAGCAGTTTACCTTTATTGCAGCTCTAGAAAGGTCCCGAGAACATGCTCTGGACAAAACGACGCCTGTTTCCTCAGTAGCTCAGGTAAGACACCGGTCTCCATTTACAGTTGCAGTTGGACGCGCAAGTTTGGGCATCCCTGGTCAAATTACACGTTTTGTCGATGTTCTATGTTTAAAGAAGACATACATTATATGAGCAAAAGTATTGGGTCACACCTGTTGAGCCCCTTACTTCCACTGCAGGGCTTTATCTCAATGCTTCAGCAAACCAAGACATCTTGGACAAATGCCCTACTTCCAAATTTGTGGCAAGAACCTTTTCTATACCAGCATAACTGTGGTCCAGTGCACCAAACAAGGTCCATAAAAACATGGTTGGATGAGTTCAGCGTGGAATCCATTATTGTTGTTGTTGTTGTTGATATAAAAATCTCCAAAACTAAAAATGATAAGATAACAAAATATATTTACACACTTCATATTTGTAATTTCCATGGTCAGAAATGTCCTTAACAGATGCAAGTTAAAGAGGAATGCTTGATACAAAAATCAAGATCAAATCAAATGAAAGACTTGGAACAATCTCACTAGTAACTTACATAATTAGTACATGTAACAAAGTACATCGTTATTCCTCATCTCTCTTTCACATGCACAATCTTCTTCACATAGGTGCAGAGGTACATGACCCACCACTGCAGCAATGCCATAGACAGGCGGGTCTTCTCTCTTTTTCTGGAGATTGTAGCGGATCTTGAAGTAGTGTACAGACTTGTGGAGTCCACATATTCTGAGCAAAATCAGACAAGTGAATCTCTGGAGACCTGCAGGAAGCTTCTCAGCCCAAAATGCAACATCAGCAAGCTACAGGCACAGTTAGGTGGCAATCTGTTCATTTTTACACATTAAATAAATGAAGCAGATTAGGAGGGGCTCACTCATGTTTTAGCCCTAAATGATCAAAAGGAACATGTTTTTTTGTAGACAAGTTAATTAAAGAATAGCTATTTAGGGTTTATGAAACATGTGCCCCATTTTAACACTGACTAGCCCATAATGCTAGCCTACACTTGAGTAAATTTAGACTGAAGCTACACATATGCAACCGTATTCAAAAAGATTGTTACCCATGAATTATAAGTGAGTATCTAAAATTATTTTATAATTTTGTAAAATCAGAATCATTTATAAAATGTACAAAAAGTTAATTAAGGCACACAGTGAAAAATGCTATTATATAGTGAGGTTAACACAGAAACTTAATGCTGGACAAAATTATTCGCATCCTTTTAAAAAGGACATATTATGCAAAACTCACTTTAGTTATAATAGGTCTATGGGCTATACAAAACTGTTCATGAAGTTTTTGGACAAAATCACCTTCACATAAAGAGATATCACCAGTGTTATTCTTCAGTTTCAGGCCCTTTAAAAATGAGCCATTTGGACGGAGGGCCCAGTGTGACGTCAGTTTGCAAAGAACTGCCTCTCATCTGTCGAGACCCCAGCCTGTTGCTTGTCACCCATTTCAGCAGCCATCTTGGGTGTTTGCAGCTCTCATTTTTAAAAGCTGTCATACTTTATTATTCTTGTTTGCAATTGGACTCATTTCAAAGCTAAGACTGCACTGTTTGCAATTATTTTGTAGAAAAGGAGCTGATGAACCATAAAAACACATAGGACAGGATCCCTCCTCTGTTTTCTGCCTTTTTCACAGGTGTTAATTGTCCCAATACTTATGTCAATCTAGTGTATATTTTACTCTCTTTCTCCCTCCCTTCTTTTTTTCATCCTGGTCGCCATACAGGCTATAACTACTGTCACAGATTGAAGGGATGGAAGGAAAGAAGAAAACACTTTCACTGGTGTTAAGGGCATGGATTCTAATGTAAAATCCAGAATTTAAAACCGCATCTTAAGCATGGGATGGGTGGAGCGTGGCCAGGCAACAGCTTATTTGCATAATAGGGACAGACCCTGAAATGCTTCATTTTGAAAGGGACTGAAACTGTCAAGAATTAAGCTGGTTATATCTCTTTATATCAGAATGATTTTGTGCAAAAAATTTCATGAACATGTTTTGTATAGCCCCTAGACCTATTTGACCTTCTTTATTGAATTTCAGATGTCTCAAACATGAATTAAAATAGCCTGAATTAACCAACTTAAAGTTTTACTATATTAAAAGGAGCTGTATCCAGTTTATATTTCACAACAATGAAGACGAGGGCTGCCTGAAAGCATCAGAACTGCTATTATCAAATATTTTACAGTTAAAGACCTTCAAATAACTTTTTCAAAGGTTTGTACTGTTATCAAGACGTTTCACAATAATAAAAGTGCTAAAACACTCACAGGATGTGGTGCTTAGAAAGAAATCAGTGAGAGAAGTCTGTGAAGGCAGATGCAAATGATGGAAAACACCATGTAAGATATCTAAAGATGCCTTGCACCCATTAACCCTGAGTAAGGCCACGGGTACCACTATTGACAAAGTAATTAAAGAAGACAAATTTGTGCAAACACTTTCATTGATAGGCCACTTCTCTTTATTGGATAAGGTTTTATAGACAGATAAAAGCAAAGTAGGGCTTTTTAGGAATGCAGAGAATTTTTACTCAGGCCTTAATTTTTAGGCCATAAGCTTAAGGTTAAGCTCATAAGGAGAAAAAACTATTTTCAGTAAAACAGGGTGGAGGGTCTGTCACGCTGCTTTCTTACCTTTGTTGCTGGAGGCACCGACAATATAAAAAAAAAAAAACAATGGAATCTGAGGATTACCAAGGCATTGACTCTTTTAAACTGGCCAGCAATGACCTGAACTAAATTTCATTGAAAGCAAGTGGAGAGAGATCTGCCACTGCAAAAAGTGTTTTTGCAAACTTAAGTGTTTTGCTACTGAAGTGGTAGAAAATTCCAGCAGATGGTTGCAAGAAACATTTTTTGTGTCTGTCATTGTTGCCAAAGGTGTTGGACTTTTTATTAAAATATTCTACTAAAATATGTACTTATAATTCAGCGCTGCCACTAATTTTGACTTGGACTGTAATTCTATACATACACTTAATATGGTCCACTAAAAATGTAAAACATTTTTAAATGAGATCTTCTTCACTTCTGCTCCTCTACATCCTCTCTGCAGCTTCCCGCATGATGAGATCAACCGACTGAGCTGCAATGAAGCAAGGAACTACTATGGGGGAGTAGTGAGTGTGATTCCCTTAGCTCTGGACCTGCTAAAAGTAGCTAGCATTGAGCCGACAGGTGCTCCTGTCAAAACCCTCCCTCCTACACAATTACCTACAAATGTGCCTCCCCAGCCATCAGTAACCAATGCAGAAAACAGCACAGAAAACACCCCTTTAAATCAGAGTATGAAAACCCCTTCTAACTCCAAACCATTTACAAAGGCCACGTCTAAAGGCGCAGAAGGATGGCATGCAGGAAAACCAGCCTGGAGACCGCCAGGCCGCAGAAGAATCTAACCTTGTCATCAATCTTCTATAAATGTACCTGCACTAAAATTAATTTCTCATTTATTGACTTTATATATATATATATATATATATATATGCACACACACATACACACAAT
>JBBMFX010000037.1:4107979-4122165 GCA_037832545.1 Rhabdalestes septentrionalis | reverse complement strand
TTTATTGACTTTATATATATATATATATATATATATGCACACACACATACACACAATCTTTTATTAATGCAATATAAAGAAAGAAATTACACATGAAATCAAAATGTGCAAAACATAGATTTTTTTTATTTTTTCTTGATCATAGCTTAACAAGTATAATACCTTTCTCTCTGTGTGTATTCAGAATCAATACTTTTTGAACAGAGTCCCTGAGGACATCTGACTCCACTCCAGATTATGGTCAAATTGTACCACAGTTGTAAAAAAAAACCATTGGAATTTGGCCTCTGGGGCAAGGAAAGATGTCCTTTTCTTATTAAGGCATTTTGTGAATTGTATAAAATCACAAATGTCTGGAAGGACTTTTGCTCGCAAAACAAGCAGTAACAATGTTTATGGATACATTTCATTAAAATGAAATATAAGCTGCAAGGTCTGGAATTGTGAGCAGGTGCAATAATGAGTCTTGGCAGATATTTCTTAATGCATGGGGAGCAGTCAGAGTGACTAAAAATTCCCAGTAACTTTCACCATATCCTTTTCTCTGCAAACCTGATCCATTTTACTCAGTTACAGATTAAAATTATTATCTTTCAGGCAGGCAGTATTTCACATTTTATTTTCCACCACTTTTCACATTTTTAACTGAGATCAGCCCACAGATCTGAATTGGAAGGGATCAAAAATAACCTTACCTTAGCTAAATAGAGGGGACTTCACTTTGGCAATTAGGAAGCTATTAATTCAACCTTGTTTCTGCCAATTGGATCTACAGTGTGTGATCAAAAAAATGAAATGGAATATAGTAAAAACAATAAACATCCTAACATTAGTCCATTCACACAATCGTCTTTTGAGCTTTAGTGTATTTCATGTAGCTGTAGTCTGAACATTGTTACCGAGGAACATTCACATTTCACACACATTCTAAGCAGCGATGGTTTTCATTATGCAACTGTAAGAATGAAACACCCAGACATCTTTCACTAAAATGCCTGGAAGGTGGACAAATATGAGGCACTACATGAACTGAACAGCAGAATAGCTCATGCGGAGCAACTCTGATGCATCCTGTCAAGCAGCGAAAACACCTATGCGGCTTTATCTTTCATGCTTTTAAGCTAGCATGAAGTGTAATGCTGAGAGAAGTATTGCACTGTTGACTGGGCTATGCGGTCCCAGTATTAGACTAAATTCATAAAAATAAAATCTCTCTTTTTAACACTTGCTTCATCTTTTCTTTCATGGGCAAAGCACGTAATGCAAGGCTACAACATCATACACACCTTTTAGCTTTTGCAAAGAAATGTATCATTTTTCTATTCTGCACTGCCTACCTAAAAAGAGTTGCTAATTGTTTGCCTTTATCAGATTATTTGGCCGTGATTTAATGATGCACAAAATATTTACAGTGCTTTGCTGAGGGTGTGGGGAGTATTGCACTGCTCCTTTTATAGCAAATGATGAGTTGATGAAGCTTTTGGTAATTCAAGATATTTCCATGTGCTTCATCTAACCACGACTAATAGAGACCCATTTGGCTTGGCCAAACTTGAAAGGATCATTAATTCATTTGGGCAGTTACAAAAACAAAGACAGTAATTGATGCAATAGGTTTGCTGGGAAATGCAACAAGGGGCAAACACAATCCAAACACAACAAAACCACCACTGCAGCATGCTTTCAAACAAGTCTGTGTCATATAAGCCAGTCCAGAAATAAATCCCCTGGTAAGCCAATAACCAAAGAACAACATTTCTCAAGACTACAAAAGCATCTCTGATTTCATACTGTGGTGGGTGGTGGTTATGAGACTGTTTAAAAGTGAATGGATTGTTTAAAGCCACAGTCAGTATGTTTCAGGAGCTAAATTACTAAATTCATTTCACATACAAGCTCTAAGGGAAGAGGGTTTATCTAAGACAAAAGTGCAGAACTGGGACTACAGTGAACTACAGCCCAACAATTCCTAAACCATACTGACAGTAGCTTCAAGCCCTCAGTATATACACATGTCTCCTTTTTTCTGGCCGTTTTTGTAATACAATAGAGCTTTTTAAAAAAATAGCTAAAACAATGCAGTCCACTGTTTCATTTCATTCAAGAGGGCTGCAGAGTTCAAAAAAATATTTTTCCTCACTCTCCCTAGTGTTGCCAGCAGTAGTCCTGCTAAATCCTCCTTTTAAAGTCGCCTCAGGTCTGCTCCTAATGAGCCTCATTGTAGTCCATGATATGCAGGTCCTGCTGCCTCCGTGTCTGGATGTTGTAGGTTCTGGGACGTGGGCGTTCCATGGGCTGGAAGTCAAGAGGCTCTGGCAGGTTCTGGGTCGCCATGCCCTCAGTGCTCATTCCCCGCTGAGGTTTTTCTGAGCTGTGGTCCTGCAGACTGTGGGTCAGGCTGGTGAGGGGTGCTGGCTCCTCTTCATACTGGCTCTTTCTCTTATTCAAGAGCTCTTGGTTATGAATTCCCAGAAAGCTCTGGGCACTGGGATAGGAGCCTACATCCAGTGGGGAATTGCAGGACAGGGCAGACAAGTCATCTTCTTGACTGCCATTGATCAGTGCAATGGAGAGTGGAGATCCAGGAGAAAGGTTACCATTGACACACATGTATGAATTCTCCTCTCTCTTTGTTGGCTCAGAGATTTGGGCTGGTGTGGAAAACCCAGGTTTATTGCCATTTGGGCTGAAATACAAACAAATGGACATTTGTCACATAATTGTTACAGAATTCTACAAATTAATTTAGGAATGTAAGAAAATTTTTTGCATGCATAACTATCCGTTTACAGCATTTAAACTTGTAGATAAATAGGACAATGTTTGGGTGTAACATATTGTGGCACTTCTCTGACAAATACCTTCTAAAAAACTCACCTCTGGTTTGGGGGGCTGCTGGGCTCAGTGGGGCCCCCTGCTGGTGTACTGTTTGAAAGATTGTTGATCTCTAGCTGGCTGTAGAGATGGAGCAGTTCTGATTGCAATGCCTGAGTCACATGCTTTTGTGCCAGATACCTGTTCTCTGAAGCTTGCAGCTGCCCCCTATAAGTGAAAACAAACCAGTGTACATCTTTTTAAACTCACAAATCAGGAATCTACAGCTTTATAATGAAAAGAAAACAACACCAACCCTAAACAACCACGCAGAGATGGTGCATTTTAACAAAGAAAGAATTTATTTCATCTTATCATAAAACATTTTCAGAACGCCACCATTAAAAACCATTGTCGCTGGTACAATAACAACAATGCACATACTTGGCCTGGGTTTTGACATTTTCCAGCAGTTTCTTCTGCTCCAAAATTAGGTGTTCTTTCTTGGTGAGCTGGGCCTCTAGGTCTGTGATGCGCTGCAAAGCTGCCTCCAACCTCTGGTTCTGCTGTGTGGAGTTCTGCCTCAATCTTTCAACCTCTCTAGCAGAACACATCTGCAGCATCTTCTGCTCCTAATACCGCATACATATCAGGGAATAAACAAAACCAAACAAACAAAAAAACAACATTATTGTAATACTAGGAGCATGTGAACAGATAAATGGGGGGTTCAATGGGAGATGACCTCCTCCAAACATATACAAGCATTACAAACAAAATGGAAATTACAATTATGATTATAACACTAGGAGCGCAAGCACAGATATAAATTAGCATGCTTAAAATCACAAATCGATAAACATAACTGAGATAAATGGAATATTGTTAGGCTACTTAAGAAAAGCTTTATATTTACCTTATCTGCCTCAGGTCCTAAACGCTGAATTTCCTCTACACACAGTTTGTTGGCTTCCCCTAGCAGTAACAGCTGTTTGTTCAAGAAGGCCATCTGTTGCTCTATACTTTCACTGTTGTTGAGCTTGTGGGTGAATAAGATGAATTAATTGAACTGCATTGCAGAAAAGTGATTACACAAATCCATGTGTGTTCTCATTCTCAACTTCCTGTACAGTAACTGAAACTATAGCTGCTTCTGGAGATAATGGTCTCAATGTTCAGCTTACCTTGATAGATAGCTGGCTGAGCAGGTGTTCTGTATTGCACAGTTTGTTATTGGCTCTCTGTAGATCTTTCTCCATCTCACAGATTCTTTTTTGGCTTTCCTGCCAGTCACTCTGGGGAAAAAAAGGAAAAACCCGGGTGCCCACGTTTACTCTTCCAAACAAAGGGCTAACAGAAATATATCTAAATACATTTTTGATGCACCTGCACCTTCTTTTAAATCAGCAATTTCTTTGGCACAAAAACAACAATTGATTTAAACCATTACCCTCTTACTTCTTACTCCAAACAGCAACCACTAAACTCTGTGGTGGCCTGTTAATCTGTTTCTCTAAAAAATCATCAGCACTATTATGCATTTCCTATTGGCTTCCACCTCTGTTACATGACACATTTACCAGCTTTGTTTCTGGTTTGTGGAAGAAATTGACCTGCAGTTCCTGAGTCTTGGTGTAGTAGTCGTTTCTGTCCTTTTGAAGCTGCTGGAGCTGGTTGCGGAGCTGCTGTACCAAGGCCTCACTGTCCTGCTGGAGTTGCTTAGAGCGCTGCTGCTCTTCCTGTAGACTCACACGCAGAGTCTGGATCTCCACCTCCTGCAACCGCAGCTGGGCCTTCTGTAGCACAAACAAACATACATACAATACCTCACCTGTTGGGGGGTTGTAAGCAACAAATCATGTTCTGTTATAAAAAGTGCACAAACGTAATTTTGAATCGCAGACACAACGTCGTGGTAAGTTTGAGTGCAAGGGCAGCGGCTCTATGACCGGAGTCAGGGTGCTTTCATAAATGTGGCAACAAATGATACATTGTAGAATTTGTAGAATTGAGTAACAAGTGGTCCAGACCACTTGAAACGAACCATAATGCAGTAACGTGACAACATATACATCACTCGTTGGCCAGATTTGGATACTACTGCAGAGTTTCTTTGCCTTAACCCTGCACTGTTCTACTGAGCTATTAAACCCCCTTCCCCGAGCTGTTTGCTAAATAAGCAAAATATTGCTGTGTTCTTATGAGTTTTTTGAAGTCCATATTTGGATGAGGCTCCGCCCCTCACAGCTCCGGTCTGTCCGTGTACTCCTTGGAGCTATGTTACTAAGCGCTAACTGAAATAAATACGTCTCCTCTTCCTATAATACACAGTACAGCTGACTACGGCAGCTGGATTAGTCCAAAAAGACCCAGTACTGTCTGGAGTTGGGTCTGTTCTGGTTCGGATCATGTTCTCACCGCAAACGAACCGCTCCAGTGTTCATTTGAAAGTGTACCGAGACCACCTCTACACCCTCTAAATCGCGCAGAAACAAGTCCCGGGCTCTCTCAGTTTCTTGCACCAACTGCCAAAAGGCTCGCCATCTCTACTTTCTTCATTCCACGCCCAGCGCCATTTATCCTTTTTCTATTACTAGGACATCATCCCCAGGCTTCATAAACTTTCGCTCCATTTTTTTTCTCCGACAACGCTACCATGACATTGACGTATGGGTGTCAATCATCCCGTGTTGCAAGGACCCAGCCTTCTCTGCTTCTGATAGGCTTGTAACGTTAGTTAAAGCTGCGTTCCTCTCATATGATTGGAAGGTGAAATAAACTGGCTCGAAAATATTAACCCGCATGCGCAAGTTCTAAATTTTTTTTTTTTTTTTTCCCCTCACGGCCGCACGCCGGAGATCCGGCACGGTGCCGGAATACTTTAAGCCCTGTATATTACATAATGCATATTTAGAAATACAAATATAATGTATCACAGTTTCTGAAAACACAAGCATTGCCATTTTAAATAATTTTTGGGGTAATCTGAAGTATGCAGTTTGTACAATTCTAATTTGTATATTTCAGGCCACATGCTTCAAGGTTAACACTAGAGCTACATTAGCCTTTTAGCATGAAACTGGAAAATAACACTCTGAATAAAAGATGTCTTTGCTAGGCAAAACTGCACATTTGATTTACTGCCAACTATTCCTTCAATACCCTCTTAACTACTGGATAGTATAAAGCTCTGTCAAAGAACTTTCTCTGCAATATTGTGCTCCTTTACAATGGTTGAACAAAAACATTTACACACATGACTTGATTAAAAAAAACATTATGTAGGGTTATACCCAGAGTTCAAAATGTCAGTAATTAATTAAAAAAACAGTAAAATAAACAAACACAAAGGTTCAGAAGATGCAATTTGTGAGTGCATTCTGCTTTTGTAAAACATTTTACCATGGAGTTGTTCTGCTCCTCCAGTGCGGTGGCGTTGATGACACGGCGGAGGAGGCGTCGATTGCGCAAAGCATGGTGCTCTCTCTTGTGCCTCTCATAAAGCAATTGGTTATGCAGTAGCAGCAGCTGACTGCGCAGCAATGCCAGTTCATCTGGTGCTCCTGGGCTTACACCTGCAAAATAAACGCCAGACTTGGTGCCACTGAAACTACATTACAGTTCAGTGTCTGAAGGTTTCAATGCATCAATTGAACTAGTACCAGCTACATTATAAAAAGAACATGGGCACCAGACCATCACACCTACATGAGTTTACTGAACATCCCATTCCAAAACCATAAGCATTAATATGATGTTGTCCCCACCTACGTAGCTTTAACAGTCTCAGCTCTTCTGGGGATGCATTTCACAAGATTTTGAAAGTGTGTCGGGGGAATTTGGGCATCAAAAGAGCATTTGTAAGGTCAGGCACTAATTCTGGACAAGAAGACCTGGCTCACATTTTGTGTTCCAATTTAGTTCCCAGTCTGGGCTGACTCTGTGCAGGCCACAGGAATTCCTCCACATCAAACTGTGTCTTATGTCATGAAAACACCATTGCTGCTTTCACTAATGTATAATCAGAACAGCAGCAAATGTCTTAGTCCTTTTCAATCAGTGGAGGTAAGTTTTGGACCAGCAATTCACTGGAGTCCTGTCTTTGGGGCACCGGTCTTTTATTGCTGGAAATGTGTTAAATTAATTCTACATTACCCCCTGGCAAAGACAGTGCACCGAAATATTATCATGCTAAAAAGTAAAGGGCATCTTCAAATCGCCCCATCCGTTTTAAGCATAGAACTGTGTAAAATGTATTTGTATACTGCAGCATTACCAGAACCCTGTGCTGGAACTAAGTGACAGAGTCTAAACTCTGAACAGCCTCAGCCCATTATACCTCCTCCACCAAAATGTAAGTATCCCATTAAGTAGCGTTCTCCCACCATCCATCAAACTCCGATTTATCATTTCGCTTGTCAGATAGTAATGTGTACTTAATTTCTACTATTCCAGAGGCAAGTGGCACCATGCTTTACACCACTCTGGCTGACACTTGGTATTGCCCGTAGGGATCTTAACCCATTTGATGAAGCTCCTGACAAATAGATCTTTGCTTATGTTATTTCTATAAGCATTTTGCAGCAGAGGATACCCACAACAATCTTCAGCACTGCTCTCCAAGACTGGGTGGTCTTCAGCTTCATTGTTCATTGCTCCTATATGCTTTCATTTCACAGTAATAACACTTACAGAAACTTTCCAAACTGGCTTTGTGTCATACTATGACCATGTCACATTTAAAGTCATTCATCTCTTCAGTACAATGGAAACTGCAAAGCTATGTGCTTAATTTTATATACCTGTTGGTATGACAAACAACTGAACAGAATACTTAGGAGCAGTGTTAACATACTTTTGAGGCAAACTAGGGTAGAGGTAACAGACATTATCCAAAACTCATGCAGTCTCTTCAGAAGTCAAAAACCAGTTTAAACTTCACGAGTGCTGAATTATTCCATGGAAAATAAACAGTATAATACTTGTTGAATACGAAATACCAGTGTCGTATTGTGGCTCAGGAAACAGTTCACAAGTATATCATATAAGTAAATCAGCCAAGATGTCATACAGTGTTAGAAACTGCATAAGCAAGTGCAATTGAGATTAAACAATCTGGATGGTGATCATATTTGCCTTATGAAAATAATAAGGGCAGATACAATAATCAGATACAAACAGATGTTGTAGCTGACTGGTTGTGTTTGGTGTAAAAGCAAAAAAAATGTTAAACTTCAGCTTCTATTACTGAAGTGTGTGGGTTTAACACACTTAATGGTAAGAGCAACAGCATCTTCAAAAGGTATGCTTCACTCTATACCTTGAATATCCTTACCTGGGGACAAAACACCTGGCCAGGACATCGGTTCATATGTTAGAAGTGTATAGTGGTGCAATTCCAATGCTACAACAACTGACATTCTGTGGTGCAGATGTTTGTATACACATATGTTAAACATTTGAAAGTACATCAGAAAAGAAACAGACTACTTGGATTCATTCTGAAAGACAGACAATAATAATAAAGGAACAGAAAACGATACAGACAGTAAGGTAGGAAAGGATCCAAACGACAGACTGGAGGATAGAATCTTCTGGACAGTCTACTTGTATATTAAATTACTAAATACCTTTTCCTTTAGAGTTATGATGTTTACCTCCTGAGTTTGACTCAGATGACTGGCTTGACAGAGAAGGAGACCTGGGGGGAAAAAAGCAAATGGAGAAACACATACGCATTTCAGGTTGAATAATATTCCAAAGGCTCCATGCCAAATCACACACAGGCTTAAACTATTAAACCTCCAAAAGTCAGAATATTGTCCCATTTAAATTACAATTCCCATTTTTAAATTTAGAATATATATATTAATTATCTTCATTGCTGACAGACCTCTGACAACCTTGAACTAACAGCCTCTGTAAATGTATTCTGGAAAGCCTTTGTGAAAACAGCCCATAGATTGTATCTTTCCTTTACACACAACGCCCAACGCTCACCTTTTCAATACTTTCTCATGGAGTTCATAACCCTGTAGGATAAGGCGATCCAGCACCTCCAGAGGTGAAGTGGCCGACAGATCTTCTCCCTCCAGCTCTTCTCTGTTCTCATGCTGCACTCCAGCCTTCTGCTGAGCCTCTGTCATCTTCTTCTCCACAAACAGAGAGGCCAGCCGAGGCAAGGCCAGGTCAAACAGTGGCTCATAGGGACACAAACCCTTGGACAGTTCAACTGATGTGTCTTCAACAGCAGAAGGACTGAATGAGTTCTCTATAGGGGTAAAACAGGGCCAGAAGGACATAGGAGCCTGCTGATCCACTCCTGTAGCTGAATTCAAGACTCTGTCTGGTGTGGACGCCAGATTACAGGGCTGGGTGTCATGGCTGTGGTTCAGTGTGAGGGGAGCATCAGCAGGGATGGAGAAAGAGGAGTCAAGTACCGGTGTGGGCAGTGGGTCCACCTTGCCCTGGGTTAGTGTCAGCAACTCTGCCTCTGTGATGGCATCTGAGGTGAAAATTGTGAACAATTTATTACTAATCAGCAGAATTGGACAAAAATCTAACATTTAACCATGTTTTTTTTTCTCAAATATATATTATATAAGTATTTTATTTATAAGAAGAGTATCTTCTAAAATGAAGGCAATGTGTACTTAACCTGCATAATGTAAATGACAAATGGTTTAATTTGGCAGTCTTGAAAGGTCAGACACGAACTCATTACTAAAACATCTGGAAGAGCCAGGACATATTTTTGGTTAAACAGGGTTAGAAATGGAGCATTTCTAGGACTGTTTAGGCTTTCACAATCTTCAGCATCATAGAGAAATGACATTTACAAGTTTCGATCACTGTAATGCTTTTAGCTGAGCTCCTTTAGATATATGTAAAACTGATTTTAAAATGTATTTTACTTGACTCTAAGGTTTAACAGTCCCTGGTGCCTGTGTACCTCACTGGAGTCTGTCTGTTTATGTTCCACTATGTAATCAGATCTACAGGTACATTAAGCAAAATTAGGAAAAAAGTGAATGAGGCCTCTTTGTTTATACTTCTAAACAGTGGAAGCACTATCCTCTATTAGACAGTCTAACTCTGTACACACTTTTAAAAGACATTCGACAATACATCTGATCAATTTGAGCTTTTTTTAAAAGTAGATTTATACTGCCTCAGAGTAACTCTTTCCTTATAGTACAGCTGAAAAAAAACCCAAGCAATTCACATTATTACCATTAACAAATGCAACAGTTAATGTTACCAAATTGTACATGTATAATTAACTTTTTTTAAGTTGTCCACTGACCCAGTTCATCTCTTGACAGGAGTTTCTTCTCTGATTTCAATTTCGTGGCCTAATTGGTAGTTAGCTTAAATAAAGCTCCAGGCTGGATAACATATATCTCTACAATATATTGTGTTTTAACGCCCTTGGCTCAAGGAAGGAGCAGCACTGCACAAATTGTCATTTCTTGTGTTGGAGCTGAACTGCACTGCACTTTATTTGCCAAACTGTAGATGGGTTTTAGTCTGACTGGTGAAAATATTTTGATAACATCTTAGTCTCATCAACTTCCCTATACTAGTCACATTAAATGATGTTGTAAAAGGTGTAAAAGGAGTCTGTATCAATCGCACAACACTTAATGCTGTGTTTTCTTTTTGCCACAAATTTGTCAGAGTTGATCGTGATCTAATAAAGCACCCACAAGAATATCACCAAAAGGAAACCCCATGCCGCCAGCCTGTGGTATTTATCTTACCTTCCTCTCTGTCCTTCTCTGTTCTCTCCACAAACTCAGAGAGCTCCGTCAATGTGATGGGACTTGAATCACCACCTGTGCCCTCTAAAAAAAAACAAAAACAAAAAAACAACCCACATTTTAACTCTGTTTAGTTGTTTCTAAAATTCTAATAATGTTAACATTACACTATAACAATTAATAGACAAAAAAACAACATTCTACTATACATAACCTTTACTGTTGATATTTGTGGGTGTGCCTCTTTTCAGGTCTTTGACAGTTTCCTGGTTTCCATAGCGTGTTTGGGTAGTTTTTTCAAAAGTGATAAAGATATTAAATAATATGAAAAAAGAGAAAACACAGATAAAGAAATATTATATTAATGACAAACAGATTTGTTAACATATCTCCAAAATTGTCTTAAATGCAGTTTGTATAAACTATTCAATATAACCATATACCTTAGCAGGAGGAAGCGTAGTGCTGGTGAGTTGGACAGTGTGCTCAAGCTCCTCTGAGAGTGAGGGGAGCGGAGAGGACCCTGAGGGTGTGGAAGCAGATGGAGTCCACTTTCCATCCACTGTGGAAGACACATTACTCAGCATTAAACTCCAGCAAACATAGCCTCTGGACACTCAAGCACAAACAGCAAAGAACCAGCAAGTTTCACACTGTCTAATCTTTGACTTTCAACATCTAAGTAAAGCAACCAGTCAAGAAATACCACTTTTGCTCTCATGCTTCAGTGTACCTGTATAACCTGGTGTGCTGGGGAGCCGCCCCAGGATGTGTGAGGCACTGTGTGAGAGATCAGAGACAGTGGTGGGAGACATTCCTCTAGGAGGTGTACTCATCCCACAAACAGAGGAAGGACTCCACAAAACCTCCTTCATCCCTGAAGATGTCACCTCAAGACCCTGTCATATCAAACAACACATAATAATCAGACATTGCCAAAACTTTGCTACAGCAGTTACCTAACCCAAGTACAAGTACCGCAACATTATAAAATTACCATGTGTAAGAAAATGATAATAATGAATCATGACAAAAAAAAAATGTGACACTGTACATATATGTGACAATATTTGTAATATCAGCTACTTTCTGTTAAAAATAGTAACAACAACCTTTGTACATTTAATGCAATACATCACACTCCCAGTTTGGCTAAGTGAACACCTAAGTGAACACCTCACTACAATGGTCGCCAGTAAAGGGGTGGGATATATTATACAGCAAGTGAAAAGCCAGCTCTTGATGTTGCAGATACAAGAAAAATAACTCAGTAACACTACATTGTTTTAACATTAGTCACACTAAATATGATTGAGAAGGCATGTGTATTACCAGAATGGTTTACCTGTAAGCTGGGGGTCTGTGGGCTGAGGCATGCATGCTGAGTTACCGTGAGATGGGGTAAGGAAAGGGAGAGGGACTGCCGAACTGTGGCCATCGAGTTTAAAGAAGAACTCCCTGCAAAGCGATACACAGACAAAGAACACTTTCAGAATTCAAAGCATATACATCCATGATAAAATGGATTAGCACATTTTATGAATCAATGAAATTCCAGCAGTTCAAACACATGAACATTCCACACTAAAATAAAACTTGAGTAACAGTGCCCATTGCAAAAAAATGTTTGGAATTAAATCATTCTAACCATGGCTGCTGAGGTCCGAGTAGGATCTACTGCAGTCAACAGGGCGCCGTGGCACGTGGTCAGGAAGGGATGAGTAGCCCTCCTCACAAGACGCCTCCTTCGGGTCCAGAGAAACTTTGGCACATTCAATAACAATGTCGTGAGTTTCAAACCTTTTCCACCTGGAGCAGGGACGGATAGCATGAAGAAAAATATCACATAACAGCCAGGCAATGATACATCAATAGACTGATATGACAAACTTTCAGAGCAATACTACTCACCTAATAGGGTCCAGTTCATAGTCTTTGGTTCCAGTGACAAGTTCTGGATGTATCCGCACATGTTCTAACATTGGCTGATGAGAAAGATAGAGGGCAAAGAATCAATACTTTGCGCCTTAAGTGCAACATATGTGGGTGGATTGCTCTGAATAAATATTAGATGTTTTGCAGAAATTCTATTAAAAATACAGAACATAATACAACAAAAAGCAGTGGTCTTACCTTAACCACCTCCTCAAAGGTGTCCACATTCTCTTTCATACTATAATGGGCTCGAAGGTAGGACACGAAGTTACAGGGGTACATGCCATAAAGGCGGTGGAATAGTGAGTACACGCTGGCATGAAGGTGAACTGCATACACTCCCTGAGCATGCCCTGCAAACAAATCATTACCCAACGATGACATAATTAGAGCTTACACACAATTACCACATACACACACAAACAATTTATATTAAGATTTATGTTAAAAAATTAGTAAATTGGAGTGAAAGACTGAAGCCATGACTGCTGAACCATGTATAAGCGGGGGTTTACTGTATTAATTGAAAAGTTGCTGGTTGGGTATATCATCATATTTCTTTGATTAAATGATTTTTCATAATAAAAAAAAATAAATCAATAGACAGTCAGAATTATGATACATTACCTGGGTTTCTCTGATTCCAAGCTGCCAGTCGTCCAAAGATGTCAAAAAACTCAAACAGGAGTTGTTTGCTGGTCTGCGGTATCATGGGTAGCAGGATGATCAACACCAGCACTCCAGTTATAAGAACAACAATATCTGATTCAGTCTAGCGTAGGAGCAGCATGTACCAGAGAGGAAAAAAGAGAAACTGAATTAAATGTTAAGAAGATTTATGTAGTCCTAACCTGGCAGGACTCGAAGAGCTAAATTCATTATACAGAAGGAAGTTTCAAGAAAAACATTACATTGCCACTCTCTGTAATGTAGTATTAATTTCCATATGTGTGTAATTAATGTTGCCCTCACCAGCTTCAAAATAACCCTCAATTTCTAGGACATAATCCATTTTCAAAAACTCCCAGTTCAAAGTTAGTTACGCCTGGCTGGCCTTTCGCCCAGTACCTTGAGGCATTTGAGCAGTGAAGCGAGCAGGGGGAAGCGGGCGATCTTGTGGATCCACGACGGCTGCTTGCGAACAACATGGCTGAGGAGGGTGAGGGTTGGTAGTCTGCAGCCCTGCTTAGCCATACACTCATTTATCTTGTCCAAAAAGTGCTTTAGGAAGGAAGGAAAGCCCATAATGATTAATGTGAGGATTATTAAGTCCCCAGTCTGAAATGTCAAATTTTAAATCCAAGAACAGCTTGAAGGCACAGAAGACTTTTTCACGCCTCTGATATAGGGCATGCTAACTCCTCCACAATGTCAGCCATGAGGGACTGTAAATGCTTTCCTCACCTTGTCGTGAGGCTCCCTGACAGAGGACAGGATGTCTGCAGCTTGCAGAGAGCCCGTGTCCAAATAATAATCCACAAGGCCATTGAGAAGCACAGATCCTTTATCTAACAGACACACCAACAGGAAATTAAAACCTTAAAAACAGCTGCAAAATACATGCAAACATTTTTTTAATGTGTCAATTGTGGGACTATTTTTACTGTTTTTCTTTTTTCCTTAGGGTCTACTTCATGATATATATATATATATATATATATATATATATATATA